>RJWK010003482.1:30880-64139 GCA_004363435.1 Platanista minor
GCCAACAAACATACGAAAGGATGCTCAACACCACTAATCATTAGAGAAATGCAAATCAAAACTACACTGAGGTATCTCCTCACACCAGTCAGAATGGTCATCATCAAAAAATCTACAAACAATAAATGCTGGAGAGGGTGTGGAGAAAAGGGAACCCTCCTGCACTGTTGGTTGGAATGTAAATGGATACAGACACTACGGAGAACAGTATGGAGGTTCCTTAAAAAACTACAAACAGAACTACCATATGACCCAGCAATCCCACTACTGGGCATATACCCTGAGAAAACCATAATTCAAAAAGGGTCATGTACCACAATGTTCATTGCAGCTCTATTTACAATAGCCAGGACATGGAAGCAACCTAAGTGTACATCAACAGTTGAATGGATAAAGATGTGGCACATATATAAAATGAAATATTACTCAGCCATAAAAAGAAACAGAATTGAGTTATTTTTAGTAAGGTGGATGGACCTAGAGACTGTCATACAGAGTGAAGTAAGTCAGAAAGAGAAAAATAAATATTGTATGCTTACACATATGTATGGAATCTAAAAGAAAAGAAAAATGGTTCTGAAGAACCTAGGGGTAGGACAGGAATAAAGACGTGGATGTAGAGAATGTACTTGAGGACACGGGGAGGGTGAAGGGTAAGCTGGGACGAAGTGAGAGAGTGGCATGGACTTATGTGTACTACCAAATGCAAAACCAACAGCTAGTGGTAAGCAGCCGCAGAGCACAGGGAGATCGGCTCACTGCTTTGTGACCACCCAGAGGGGTGGGATAGGAAAGGGTGGGAGGGAGAAGCAAGAGGGAGGAGATATGGGGATATATGTATATGTATAGCTGATTCACTTTGTTATAAAGCAGAAACTAACACACCATTGTAAAGCAATTATACTCCAACAAAGATGTTTAAAAAATTAAATAAATAAATAAATAAATAAGACAAAAAGGCTATTCATGTAACTCTTGGTTTGCAAGGGTGCTGTTCTCAGCACGTTTTACTAACTTCTCTAACTCTCACAACATTCCGGTGAGGAAGATACTAGTGTTATTTTGCTTTGTTTCCAGATAAGGAAACTGAGGCAGAAAGAGGATGCCTAGATTTTCCAGGGAGACAGAGATGATGAACAGCCAATCCCAGGAGGCACCTGTGACAGCCACCCTTCCCTGACTCAAAACATCCCCCCATTTGCTCGTCCTAAAATAACAACACAGACTGACTCAGTCTGCAGACAATTCAGTCAAAATTATTGCAAGCATGAAACACAAAACCAGGTAGGAAAATACAGAGCTAAGTCTAAATCATCATTCGTATGTTTATAAAATAAATCAAATGTAAAAAATAATTATTGAGATATAAGATACATAATATTAAAAAGTATATGATAAAAAGAAATAAGCTGGATCTGAACAGCCATTTTACATAAACAGCAATGAAAAGAACTCCCTAAATTATCAAAACTGTCTTTCGAAAAAGTGGAAAACCTGAATCAACCATGGGGAAAACTTTAAAAGCTGTCAGGAGAGAAGAACAAAAGGGGGGACGTTTATGGGAAAGGAGGGTCTACCAAAGTTTCACAGAAGAAATTATTCCTGTGGTTTTTCAAGTGTCCTAGAACACAAAATTAGAGGCAATGACTCCTGACTTGTGTTTTACCAAGCTTCAATGACCTGGAAACCAAAACCCAATGAAATTAAAATTTTGCATATCAAATCCAGCAGTCTTAAAAGACAAATACTATTATTAAAGCAAATGACAGCGTTTTAAATAATTTTCATTGCACCATACCTAGGAAAATCAAGGGATAGACTATTATGTCATAACAAAAATTTGCCCCAAACCACAGCTGAGTTTTATCCAGAACATCTTCATAGTGAGTCATTTAAGGCTGTTGCTCTTTTTAGCACAGTAGCTGTTTCTACTGAACAACAAAAAAAATAAGTAGTCACTTCTACTACTAAGTAAACAATAACTAAGATTTGTTGCGCTCTTCCTATAAAGAAATATATAGCATAAAGCAGATTCTGTTTCAAAGAAGTTAGAATCTGAAGGATAATAAAACTTACAAATATGAAACAATTTCACTTAAAATACAAGACCTTATAGAATGACACTGTATCAGTACTTTGAAGTTCTATTCTGTATTCCTGAATTCGAGGATATCTTAGAGCACATATGGGACATAAGAATGGTTGCCAGATAAAGTATAGGTGACTCTATTTGAATTTCAGATAAGCAACCAATAATTGCTTGATATAAGTATGTCCCAAATAGTGCCTGTAAATAAAAATATTTATTTTTATTTGTGATATACCTATAATAAAAAATATATTCATTGTTTATTTGAAATTCAAAGTTAATTGGGCATCTTGTATTTTATTGTTAAAATTTCAACCCTACCATGTGATTATCTACATTTTCACTGGTTTCATTATTGTCTTATTCTAATTATTATATGTCTAAATCATGAAAAAGTTTTACATTTTATGGATATGCCAGGCCCCTCTTAATAGCTATTTTTCCCAATTTTTGTTATTATAAGTAACGCTGAAATAAACATTCTTGTTATACATATATTTGCATAAATATTCCCCACACCTATTAGCGCTCTCTTTTTTTCTTACTGCCCCCCCCAGTTTTACTGAGATATAATTGATATATAACCATTAGGTGTCTTTTGATTTTGCTTGTGGTATATGCAAAGAGAAATTTTGTTTACACTTTATGTGGTCAAGTTTATCAATCATTTCCTTTATGACTTTGGGGTTTTGCTTTATGTTTAGAAAGAACTTCCCCACATACAGTAAATTTCTATGGAAAAAAATGTATGAAGCAGTGTTGCAATTGCTAACATTTGCGAGGGCTTCTTACCTTGTCTATTAAATACATCACAGCGCTGAGCTGTTCATCTGTGTTCTCCGTTGCCACTTTCACACTGATGCTGTGGAGCACCCTGTTGAGAATGTCACCATCCAGGGGCTGCTGCAGCTGATCCGCAAGCCCCCAAAAGGCCTGAGAAGCCGCATCAGAGACAAGAGTGATGTTAGCAGTCCCATACACTTTATCAATTCTGGCACCACCTTTTGGGTCAAAAAGCACAATCTGGAAGCGTTTAGGAAATGGATTTAAAGACCCTGTCTCTGGTGTTAGGATGACATCCAATACGGTGTTTCTCTGGCCAGGTTCAAAGATCAACATGCCTTCAGTTCTCACAAAGTCTTTCCCAGAAATAGCTGGAGATATGAGAGTACGACCAGTTGTCTCAGCACTCCTTAACTCCTAGAAATTAAACAACACCACTTAAGTGAAACTATAAACCTCTGATCTTGTCCTAAACAAATTGTATTTCTCCTAAACAATCTGATGGGCCCCTACAATGTTACTATTAAAACAGGAGGTTTTATACTTTTTCTAATTTCCTAAAACAAATTAGAGAGATACATACACATCATACAGTGATGAGATCAGGAAAAACGGATGCCTTAGAATAGATCAAGAAAGAGAATTAGAAAAGAAACGTCACTACTGCCTCACAGAATTTCTCCAAATGTGAGCTTACTAACAATTTGAAGATATTCAGAGGCATACATGCCCAGGGGGTCAGATCATGTATGTCCATCATACAAAGTATGGCAGGAGGACACTGGAGGATTCCAGCAGGAGACAGACACACTTTATTTCATATTTTCATGAATATTCTGGCTCTTGTGGATAGTCAGACTGTAGCAGGGGATGAGGATGGAAGCAGGAAGAAGAGATAGAACGTTTTTACATTAGTTCCTGCAAAAAAAAAAAAAAAAAAAAAACGGTAGTTTAGGTTGTATAAGTAGAAAGAGTAAGAAGTACTCAGACTGGGAATATATTTTGAATGTAGAGTCAGCAGGAGTTTCTGATTAATTCAATGCTGGATGGAGAGGCGAGAAGGAGAAGTCCTGGCTGTGTGCCTGAATGAAAGGCAGTAAACTGGGGGGGAAATAGCGCTAAGGGAGAAATCAAGAGTTATGTATTATATATATTAAGCCTGAGATGCCTTTTAGACAACTCAAACAAAGATGTCAGGTACGAGCAATCAGATATATGAGTCTGGATCCTGGGCAGTGAGGAGGGTAGTGACAAAAATTCAGGAGTTCTCATTTTATAGATGATATTGAAAGAAAACAGGTATGGATGGTCTAGCCTAGAGAGTAAGTCTAGGTGGACCCCAATATTTATTGGTCAGGAAGACCAACACAGGCAACAGGAAGGGGCTGACAGAGAGAAAAGGGTTAAGAGTAGGAAAGTGTGGTGTTCCAAATGCCCAAAGGAGAAGAGCACACATCCAGAAGAAGGAAGTGACCAAGTGTTACAGAAAGTGAAAAATCAATGAAGAAAAAGGGTTTTCAAGAGCCTCTGCAGCATAATGGTAGGGAAAAAAGCCTTGCTGAAGGAAACAACACAAAAGTCTATTGGCTTCAGAATGGAGAAATTAAACTATCCACTGGAATAGCATATAACAGGAAAAATGAAAGAACTATACACATTAGCACACGTACTTCTCAAAAAAAGCGCACCATAAGACAATACAACTGGAAGAATCTCATCTGCATAATTTCTGAAACAGGTAAACCTAAACAGCATATGGTATGTGGTAAAACTATAAATAAAAACAAGGTAATAATTCATCATGTAATATAGGGTAGAGGTTATCTGCGAGATGGGGAGAGGTTATTCTGCAAGGAAAAAGCAGGATGGCATCAGAGAAGAGCTCATGGCAGCTAGTTTTAAGATCCTGATTAAGTTGGATTTCTTAAGGTAGGTGGTGATGATCTTATTACTATAAACTGCACATATACATTCTGTTCACTATTTTCTGGTAGAATTTATTTCACAATTCAGACATTTAAAGGAAATGGAACAATCAAAATGTTCTTATGTTTATAAAGTACATATAACAAACACAGAAAAGAAGCACTAGGCAATTTAAAAGCAACAGTGAAAATCAACACAGAAATAGCCTTTGATAGAATAAGCAATGTGAGAATAAGAAGGAAAGGCATATTCTTTCTTGAACTTGTGGGCTTTGGTCTAGTACACATATATACAAATGAAATATCTGGAATTGGTTTTCAAATTTGGCTTAGCTATAGGCCTATTTAATTTAAAGATAACTGGAATGAGTGATATTTTCATTATCTCAAAACCTTATATCCCTTAACTTTAGATCACAAATATGTAGTAAAAGCAAAATTAATATCACTGTAACAGAATAGCAACTTGGTCCATAATTATTTTCTCATCCTTGTCAGCTACTGGAAACTAGAATTATATGACTTTCTCTTCTAACAATATGCCTAGCATTGAGAGAGAAAATGCAGGGGCAATGAAGCAACAGGAAAATAAAATCATACCAGACAGGTAAAACTTTTATTTCTAATTTTTAAAATTAAACTTTTTATTTTGAGATAAGTATAGATTCACATGCAGTTATAAGGAATAATAAAGAGTGGTCTCCTATGCCCTTTACCCAACAATCCCTCGTTGGTAACATCTTGCATTATTATATCACAACCAGGATATGGATGTTGATACAGTCAAGATACATTTTCATCACCACAGAGATCCTCTATGTTGATTTTTATAGTGTTATAAAAATGCTATGAGTTACATGCTAGTGACAGCATGTATTTTGCAAGGAATCATTTGTGGATAATCTAGAAAGAATATAAATAAATATGATAAGAGATACTGGCATTCACACTCTAATTTTGGCATTTTCAACTCCCCTTTCAACTGAGTGTGTGAACTAAAGTATGCCTCAAATCTTTTTATCCCTTCTTCCAGCCTTCCACTCTACAAAGTAGTGAGCATATGATGATATATATTTCATGGGAGAAGAAGGAAGCACATATTTTTTTTTCTCATTTCTCTTACCATATTAAATGCTTAAAAGAAAAAAATGCCAAAATCTCCATGAATCAAAGTACTTCTTTTCATGTTCGTACTATTTCAACGTTATTTAGGATGGAGTTTATTTCTAGAGTCTCATATGATATAGAATGTCGTCTTCTCGCCTGCCAAACTGTAGACTTTGTCATAAAGACAACTTTTCTGCCTGGCAAGCTTCCAGGACAGCTCACTACCCACAGCTCCAGTCTTAACCTTCGATTCCTGACTCACATGATTGCTACAGCAAACTGGCTGCACAAATGTTGTATTTTATACACAGAATGTTCTATGTGTTTGAGTCACTCAACAACCAAAGACATACTAAACAGCACTTTGTATAAAAAACAACTTTGATACCTTGAGGACTAAAGTGTCATCAGCTTTGAAATCTTGAAACCGGGGAAATGGTAGCACTGTCCAGAATGGTAGTTTCCAAATTGTGGGGTTTTGGGAGTTATATGAGTCAAGGGGCAATAAGAGAGGGCTAAGGTGGGCAAGCTCCAACCTCTACAATCATGCCTGAAGAAAAGCAGATGCACACTTTTGCTTTAATATGTTAGAGTTTTGCTCCTAAAACAAAGTTTAAAACATAATGCTCGAAAGGTATAGCAGGTTGTGTGGACCAGCCCCAGGCTCTAGTTGCTTAGCGTTTCGTAGCATTACTCTTCTGAATCCCCGGATACCCACCTGCTCCCTCTCTTTCACTTGATGTCACCTAATATGATGGACGTGAAAAGTGGCTGTGAGACCTCATGAACTCATGGATTTAAAGAAACGTAAAGATCAGTTAGTGTTTGAAGTCCCGAAGAAGATTTTCAACTAGTTCAGGTAAAAATCAGAACAAAGACCCATACTTTTTGTTTCTGGTTTTATACAGTTTCATTCTGAAGAAATTTCAACTCTCTACAGATTTTATAGAACAGATTTATGTAAGACGCTTTGCACTGTACAATCAACTTTTCCAAAAGATAAAAAAAGACAAAAGACTATTATTTTAAAACATGATCTAAGTGAAAAAAATTGAACTGTTTCAAGGATAAAGCTTAATGTAATAAACATAATGTAAATTAAGATGGTAATTCAGAAAATAATATATCAATCCTTCTCTGTTTCATTATACATGCTACAGTTAAAGAAGAAAACCTTACTGTGTGATAATACATACTGCATGCTTACCTGGGTGCTGAAGTTAACAGACATCATGAGTCCTGTCCCAGAGTCTCTGGCCACCTGCAGACTGATTAGAGTGGCCTTCTTATGAGCCACCGGCAGCCGAGAACCCACAGAGAAATACACGAGACTTGGAGGTTTATCACTCTGTAACACTCTAATCTGTGCAAATCTGGCACTATTGTTTATGGCTGCTCCAGCAGTTACTTCATACAGTTCCACAAAAAAATGCATTCCAACTTGAGGTATCTGACAATGAGATAAAAGGAAAAAAAAAAAAAGGATGATTACTAATAGATTTCTATTTTAAAATAATTCTGATATTAATAGTATTATTCATATACATTATTACAGAAATAAGTATACATCTAGAGATACATACTGTATAATTACAGAATTAAATTCTTATGTTAGATTACCATGAGATTTATTATTTTTGGTCTTTCTTTAATAACTTTACTCTCTCTGGGTGAGCTTCTTACTAGAAAATCAATGTCAGGAAGCAATCTATGCATACTTCAATAAACAAAAGGATACATAAGATATATTCATAGAATGAAATGTTATCTAGTAGTTAAAAAAAATGAACTATTTCAATATTTTTCAACATGGGTGGGTCCAAAAACATGATAATGAGTAACAAATCAAGTTGCATAATGATATGTATGGCATGCTACAATAAATGTAAAATTTTAAATTACATAAAGCTTACTAGATTTTGTTAATGGATACATATTTATATAAAGAGTAAAAAGGAAAATAAGACACCATCATGGTAGTTAACTCAGGTGGAGGGGTGGCAATGGGGGTAGGGCAGGGTGTGGAATTGAAAAAACATGGGATAGGAGTGAAAGGGAGCTTCAACTTTGTAAGGTTTTATTTTTACAGGGTTTTACATAAATATGACCAAATATTGATGAGTTAATTTAGTGATTTTATGTATTTTTCAAAATTTCCCTAAATTCTGTATCAAGAAATCTAAATTTAGTCTGTTGGTTACAGTTTGCTCACGTTTTACCTCGGTACTTTCTCAACAATCTCAAATAATTTTTCAAAGCCTGAATTCAATTCTATAACATACTGTCAATCACCTGTTTTTACTTACTTGCTCTTACACAATAATCTAAAAATCTTAGCAGCATTTTTAGCTTCCTAGCGTAACTCCAAGAGCTAAGCTGAAGCATTTTCAACTGCGTGTATCACTAATTTGTTATAATGCATCATTTTTATTTATCAGCAAGGACCTTATTCATCATTTGTTTTGTGATCATTTTAATGAGAATCATTATGTCATGAAGCAATACAACAAATTATTTAGTATTATTCAAAATGAGTTGCTTCTTAGTAGCACAATAAATGAACTTAATCTCTTTTTATTGTCTGAAGAAGCATATTTAGTTTTCCTGTGGTATATATTATGCTTTACTTTTGCTGATCAACTATCAGTAAATATTTAAATGAAGGTAAATGCACTCTTCCCGCTTTTGAGAAACTAAACTTGACATATACAATAAACTGAAGCACTAGAAAAGTATGGGTAACTATATTCAATAACTATTATTCCCTAATGGTCAATGAGCTTGAATTCACAATAGTTTCATTTAACTAAGGATTTCAATATTACATTCCAACAAACTCCTGTCTTTGTTTTTCAGAATATTTCTTCTCGTTGTGATGATGATTAAAACATTACTTATACCTACTTTGAGTCAAAAGAATATGTTTTAATCTAAGTAAGGAACCATGCAAATTGAACAGTGTGCAGATGGGTGCCAACACATAATTAGAAGAGACAAAAGGAATCTTCCAGTCTTACAACAAAATACTCTATTCAAACAATATGCCTGAAGTATACTGGGAAAGCAAAACTCACAGATCGTTATCTGAACCTCTCTGGACCTAAATATGACTGGAGACCTCACAAGAACTCAAGTTCTTTTCCTAGTTAGGGCAGCAGCATTCCAGGATGATCTGTTGCCCAACTAGTATAAAGTAATTTTTCCTGGGCCCAGACCTGCTCAGAAGCAAAGTAATAATGAAATAATGTCTTACTTAAATACTTTTTAAAAATATTTGCAACAAATATTTAGACAATCTGTTTAGTTTAAACAGATTTTGTGGGCTAAGAAATGCATCCTAAGTTAATTAACTATGACCTTTATACATTTTGCTAATACAGAACCATAAGACGGAACCACAGAACAGTAAGATACCCATCAGAGAAAGGGTAAATGGACTGGAATTCAAAAGATGAGTTCTAATCTTTGCCAAGTAATTGACCTGGGGAAAGTTACTTAAATTCTTTATAACTTGAAAATGAAAATTTTGAATAACTATAGGGATGATAATTAGAGATACGATAGAGTAGAAAAACTTTCAGTTGAGCATCTTTAGGAGAAACCACCAACAATCAGTAGTGTAACTCTACATATGAAAGAGTGCATTGTTTGCTGTGTTGTTTTGTTGTCACTCCCCTGCCACGAGGATTGATATGGCTACTACTCAAGTCACTGAATCACCTCGGGCTCTGTTCCCATCCTTTCTGAATAACAGTAACCCTCCCTTGTGAAGGGCCAACTCCTTGCCATGAACTGTGTGAAAAAACCTCTTAGTCATTACCTCATTTAATCTAACAGCCCTATTATTAACTCAACCAAGTCTGGGAAGCTCAGGAAGGCTAAGCAACTTGTCTAATGTTACCCATTCATTGCAGTGCACAGGCTTCTCATTGCGGTGGCTTCTCTTGTTGCAAAGCATGGGCTCTAGGCGCACTGGCTTCAGCAGTTGTGGTTCATGGGCTCAGTAGTTGTGGTGCACGGGCTCTAGAGCTCAGGCTCAGTAGTTGTGGTGCATGGGCTTAGCTGCTCCGCAGCATGTGGGATCTTCCCGGACCAGCGCTTGAACCTGTATCCCCTGCACTGGCAGGCAGATTCTCAACCACTGTGCCACCAGGGAAGCCCCTTAAAAACTTTTAAAAAGAAAATTCTTGGAATTTCCCAAGTTTAAAAAAAATCAGTGGGAACTCAATGTTTTAAAAAACATATTTTCTAGCTCCGTCACTACCAAGATGGCTCACAGCAGCATCTTTGTCAACCATGACCTCTCATGCCTATCTCCAGAACATACATTCAGATTTCTGAAACTCTTTTTGATGAAAGAAATCAAGTTCTTAGACAACAGTCGACTGGATGTCTTAGAGCAGGAAAAATCAAGATGGCTCTAGAACACAAGTTATTGCTATAAAGCAAATAAGCATCCAGAGATTTTTAAGCAATATGAAAAGACAAAAGACTGGCTTAATAGATCTTTCAGTGTATATGACATGACTATTTGAGTAGCAAAAACAAAAGCATTTAGTAAGCAATTAAAATTAGTTGAACTTGAATCTATAATGGTGCTTAAAAAAGTTATTGTAATGTATTAAAAAATGGTTAAAATGAAAAATGTGAGTATAATAGTGTGTACCTAATATTTTATTAAGTTTAATGTGTAGGAAAATGTTAACATATCAAGACAGTTATATCTTTTATTAAGTATATATTCATTTATTAAGGAATGATAAACATTATTCTCTTTGTATGTTAGTAAAGAGTTAATAAAAATGTTAATAAAACAATTATTCCTAGAAAACATAAGAATTGCACCAAAAATAGGAATAAATTATTAGGACCTGTGAAACACATACAAATGAAGATGAAAACAAGTAAGAAGTTAGAGAGTACTGTTGGTCACACAAAAGTTGAAAGATGATGCAATTGTATATTTGTTTGAATACAATAGAACAGATGAACTACAGAGATGCACTAAGATCACATATTTGTTATCTCATTTCTTATGAGGTAAAGCCTCTAGGTTGCCTTCTTAAATATTAACAAGATATTAACAAGGCAGGTCTATCTTTCCAATACCACTAACAGACCAGCTCCATGTTCAACAGTGACAGGGCAACGGTTGGTTAAGTTAAAGCTGGCACTGCAAAATTTAAAGAACAAGTCATTCTGAGGGAAACACAAGGTGTTGAAAAAATTAACTTGTAAAGCATGAACTTAAAAAAAACATGTTGACCTCACAAGTCAAATCATAAAATGGACCGCAATCAGATGACCAGCAATTCTCATTTGAAACAGCTTCAGACAAGCACCAGGACCTGTGGTCCTAGCAAAGAACAAAGAGCTCTTGATAACCAAGAGCATGTAACCTTAAGTGATCTGAGACGATTATTCTTTCTCTTCTGGAACCAATAAAATTACTACAGTTCTGGGAAGGTATGAAAATATGTATCACTGTAATCTTAGAGAAGATCAATATAACTGTTTCAGTAATTCTCAGAAAGTGAAAAAACAGGTAGAGAAAAAATGAATAAAGAGTTAAATCTACAGGTTGTTATTTAGAATGAGTTTAAATATAGTTATACATTTGGAAATAATTTTATTTGTGCAATGCTTTTTCTGCTGTTTGGCATGTACAAAGAAATCATGACACTTTTGAACATTCATAATATTATGGCTAGTTTTTGTATAAATAGTTGAGTTTAATAAATTAAGTAGCAGACAAAGAACAAATACTACTGAGTGCTCCTTAGGCATTAAAGTATCATGAAATAGTCATTAAAAAAAGCCACACATGATTACTAAATGACTTAAGTCTCTGTTAGGTCATCAGTGACTGATACCATTTGAATAATGGAGGTTCCTTTAGAAAGAGGGGGGAACATCTGGCTCCTGGGTGCCATGTGCAACATGAACCAATAGAAATTTATCCAAAGGCTCATCAAGCATGGCCTCGGTGCTTCTTCAGGGGGTCAGAACTGAACTCTCTAGAGAATGAGAGAACTTTCATTCTGGATGAAATCTATGGATATAACATGATGTGACCAAATCTATCAATAAGATAAAAGCAAAAAACTAAACATTCAGAGTAATCAGAGATATTAATCTGGCTGAAAATGACTCAAGGGATCATTCACACAATGAGCAGGTGGGCCAGGAAGAATTGTGGAAATGACAAGAAACAGAACAGAGAAAACTGATGAGCTTTTTTTTTTTAGCACTGAGACACAAGCTTTTTTTTTTAATTACTGACTTACAACATTGTGTAAGTCTTAAGTGCACAAGTGATGAGATTATTTACAAAAATTCATAATGTGGGCTTCCCTGGTGGCGCAGTGGTTGAGAGTCCGCCTGCCGATGCAGGGGACACGGGTTTGTGCCCTGGTCCGGGAAGATCCCACATGCCGCGGAGCGGCTGGGCCCGTGAGCCATGGCTGCTGAGCCTGCGCGTCCGGAGCCTGTGCTCCGCAACGGGAGAGGCCACAACAGTGAGAGGCCCGCGTACCGCAAAAAAAAAAAAAAAAAAAAAAAAATTCATAATGTAATAAATTCTAAGTGTGACATCTACTGCTCATCTAAGAGATTTAGACATTATAGCTAGGCGAGACACAAAGAATCTCCACATAAGCAATGTGTAAGTTTCAACAAAGTGGCTTTAGAATGATTAATTGTAAAGAAATATAATCAGAATTTGCCAAATACTGTGTCTCATAGTGTCTTACCTTCCCTGGTTTGAGCTCAATGGTGATAAAGCACTTTGTTTGACCCGCTGTACAGATTGTGGTCCCTGACACAGACAGAAATTCATCTATCAGGTTCACACCATCTTTCTGGAGCACAGCAGCTGTTTTGTTAAACGTGACTCGCCAAAAGACCTTGACATCTTCAAAGGCTCTAGGAACAAAGCAAAACCTATGCAAATGCAGTCACAGAGTGCATTATTCCTGAAGCTAATGCAGAATGTGTTATCACTGTGCCTGAGTGTACCTCTTCACCCAAAGCAGAGCACTTACTCTCCCACTGATAATGTCAAAAATAACCAATTATCCCCACTACAGTTAAGAAATTAAGGCCACAGTTTACATGGCATTTCTTTAACCACATTTTATTCAGTACTAATTAAGTATTTATTGAACTATGATTCCTGATGCTATGTACCAGAAATATGAAAATAAAAATTATAGAGAACCTGTGCCTTCAAGTAAGTGTTCCTCATTTGTATTTTAACAAGAATCCTTCTAAAGGAAAAACACTACTGCCAAAATGGTTGTTACTATAAAAATAAAGGGCAAGAGATGACTGACATTTTCTGAGAATATTTAGACCCAAAATGGAAAAGGTAATACAAATACATGTACATGTGTGCATACCAAGTGCATGTACATGATGAACACTCATGTATACTATACTGTACTAAGTTGCAAGCAAAACAGTGGTAATCCAAGTCTCCCTAACAGTAAATGGTTGTGTATTCGGAGTAATCAGAGAATAGTAAATACGATGAAGTGATGACTTACATAATCTAACATCTGTATGGTACTTTATAAAGTACAAAATGTTAAGGCAGCCCCAAGTTATGTTCATAAACCAAGTGTGTTAAATCACAGATTAGGAACTACAGCATCTGAACACTGACATGCCAAATCCCACCCTACCTTCTTCTACCAACATTTCATCCTGCCTCTACCATTTTATGAATTCAAATTAGATACACAGGATGCTACATCTTCAACATATATATAAATATACCTGTTTGGCTGCCTTGTGACAATAAGATGCAGTCTTCTCATCTCAGCTCCTTCACTCAACTCCAGTCCACGCTGGGACTCCTCACTGAATCCTATGATGCCATTGTGAAGATCACTCCCTGAAAAGAAAAATAGAAGATTATAATATACTTAAGACTTTAAAAGATCTCTAATGCTTCACTAATCTTTCCAGCTCAGATGGTATAAAACTGAGACATTAAAAGTGAATGGGGTGGGCGGGAGCTACAACATTTAACGATCTTTACGCATCAAAATGATCACATCAAGGTAGCTGACACTTTGAGAACAGAAGACTAAAAGGAAGAAAACATCAAATCCTGCTACCCATACTGACAACATGCTCATCTCTCTCTGATGAGGCTCTACTTTTTATGTCATAGTCCTTGACACTACTGTTTAAAATCAGTGAATCCTGACAGAATATAAGTTCTTCTGAGAAGCAACTGTTTTATTTACTGCTGTATCCCTGGTACCAAGAACAGTGTTTGATAAATACTTAGTAAATGCATGAATTCCATCTGACTGTTTACTTTTCTGTAAGAGAGTTGACCCAAAAAGACCATTTATGTTTCACATTTGGTTATCTTCCCCAGAGAAAAACAGAACTATTAAGGAACTCTTGAGAACCTCTGAGTAAAAGAAACTCCTCCGAGCAACTCTTGAGGTTACAGGCACCAACATTCTACAAAATTGTGTTTAAATTGGAACAAACCTAGGGCCCATACTACACTGAAATAGTTACTCCAAATCCTTGCCAAAATGTAAACTAGCTTCTCAGACGAGAGAAGTACCAATAAACAGTTCCTGCTGCTTTCTATTTCTCAATGACTCAGTTTTGCAAAGTGATCCTAAAAGCAATGATCCAAAGCAATCAGCCTCAAAAACCATTTGTATCCCTCACCCTGAAACCTGACTCCCGAGATTCCAAGTAGACAGAACTTCTGTAAGGAAACAGAAAACCACTGAACTGTCCCGAAAGGGGAAAGCTGGTGGTTACCAGCCCCTATTTTGCAGGTCTGAAGTGTGAGCAAATGTGGAGCCCATGGCTTAGGGACATGGAGGTGATGGACCACTTTTGTCCTGGTGCCTCATGTGTGTTTTGTCTCAGCCAGATGCCCATCCTCATCCTCACCAATTAATCACTACAGTCGCTTCTTAGCCCTGCATCAGAACCAGACCTCAACTTTTTTTTCTTCAGCAGCAGCAACTGTTTTCTTGTCACTTTTAATGGGAATTTGGTCTCTCAGTTAATAATAGACTATAAGCTTCCCACAAGCAGAACCTTTATTTTCTTTTTCAATGCAATAGCAACTAGCATGGTTCTAATGAGTATAATCCTTCCCTTGCCACATCTACAATAATAAAGTTGACGTCAAATTTCTAGTAAGATGAATCAAAACTTCTAATGCGCCAACGATCAGAAACAAAACAAAGTAAACTATTTTCCCCTGATTTATCTTGAAAGTTTGTTCTAAAATCTAAATGTGAGAAGATTATGAAGATTAAAGGTAAGAGGAATAAAAATCAGAGGAATCAGCAAAATTAATGATAATAGTTAAAAGAGAAATACTATGTTAAAATAAAAAGCCAGGTGAGGAGGGACTTCCCTGGTGGCGCAGTGGTTAAGAGTCCGCCTGCCAGTGCAAGGGACACAGGCTCGATCCCTGGCCCGGGAAGATCCCACATGCCATGGGGCAACTAAGCCAGTGTGCCACAACTACTGAGCCCACGCACCGCAACTGCTGAGCCCATGCACCGCAACTACTGAAGCCCACACGCCTAGAGCCCGTGCTCTGCAACAAGAGAAGTCACCTCAATGAGAAGCCCGTGCACTGCAATGAAGAGTAGCCCCTGCTCGCCACAACTAGAGAAAGCCCACAGCAATGAAGACCCAATGCAGCCAAAAACGTAAAATTAAATTAAATTTAAAAAATTTTTTTTAAAGCCAGGTGAGGAGAAAATGATAGGAACATTCACAGACAGAGTAAGGGAACTCAGGGTACATGACATGCAAAAGTGCTGGTGAATTACATCATGTGACACTAAGAGGAGCCAATCATTTGCCAAGTATGTATGATGCCATGTGTTAGGTAGGGAAGTTCTCATTAGAGAACTTCATCGAGGCTCAATGGAGTGACTGGTAAGTTAGGATCTGAGCTGATAAATGGGAATTTGCCTGGTGAGTTAGGCTCAGAGCTGATGCATGGGTAGGCACTGGTACGCCCTATTGATATAGTATCAGCACGCCATATTGGTATGCGTTGGTATGCCAAACTGACTGAGGAGCACTTCCATTCCAGTTGGAATACAGCTGCTGTCTTGAGCACCCAGAGAACCCTCTATCACCACCCTAACCAGTATGAGATCTCCCTGTGATCCAGTAACTAATGGGGTAATGTTTGGGACAGCAAAAAGCCTCCAGCAACCATTGTGATTGGTCTGTGCCTCTGGCAAACTAACTGCTAAATACTTTGATTGTCAGCTCTGGTCTTATTCAAATAAATGTAATAAAATATCTATTTCATGGAATGGGGGAGGAGGCTGTTGAGTGCTGAAACAATTTTAATAGAAATATATAGATGGTATTAAGCTAATGTGAATCAAAATCAGTAAGTAACCTGGAGAATAGAATTTGGCTTTACAAAATTCAATAAACTGAAGGAATAGGAATAAATGACAGTTCTAATTGGTGTAAATTTGCAGGGTAGCATAAATGAGATGATGCTCGGTATAAAAGTTACACGATTGTAAAATTATGACTGAATTATAACTGAATGGCTAAAATAAATAAAATTCTAGGAAGCACCAAATCTTAAAAGGGGATCATAAACATGTTTATTCTAAATATTTCCTTTTATAAAACACAAAGCATAAACACTAAATGATTTAATAATTCCTCAATTAATGGTTGGAGCTGGGTCAAAATATAGGCTTCATAACTTTTAATTTTCTTTTTACTATGTTTTACCATAGTGTTATCTGAAACTCTAAAACACTGTGTAAAACTCATAACTGTTTGTATGAAAGAGTGGAGTAGGTAAGAATCATGAGACAGCCTTGTCAATACTCTAACTACAGTAAGGTACTGACAAGCTGAGCTAAGCCACTTAAAGAACTATAGTATGATTTCAGAGGAAAACTGAAAATTATCACCAAAAAATTTTATAACAGGCATGAGGAACTCTATATATGCACACACCTCCCCAACAGTACAAAACTTACATAAACTGCACTGGTTCAAAAGCAGAACAAAAGGAAATAGTTTTAATATATTTCCCAACAGATATAAAGAATTTTCTGACAATGAGATCTTAGACTCTGGGATAGATTAATGAAAGTGGTTGGGAAATTCAGAATGAGCTTTCAAAACAGGACAGGCAATCATGTTTGGGTGATTAAGTGTATTTCAGAAGAAGTACGTGAACTTAAGTATTTTTAAGGTTTTCCCTTTATTGTGAAAGTACAGATTTATAAATTGTTTGTTTAGCTGGCTCTGAGCCAAGTGACATTTACAGTCCATTAAACTCTAGCCTGGCACCTCAGAACAACATCATGAGTTTATGTCATGGGTTCATGCCGTAGGAAGACAAAATTTTAATGATTCACTATGGGTGAGTCAAGTAATTCACCTCTTAAATTAAAGACAGAATGATCTTATTACAAATTCTGTATCACAAAAGTACATTTTTAACTCCATCACTCCAAATATATACCTGTAATAATGATCACGGCAAAAGCTGCAAACCCACTGTCATCCTTTCCCTTCACAACCTGTGCTCCCCCTTGTGGGTCTGTGAGAATCACGTAGAAGAATTCTTGTCCCTCAGGCTCATCATCATCCAAAATTTGAACCAATACTTTACGTTCTCTTTCTCCATCTACAAATGTAAGGATGAGAGTTTGCTCTTCAAAGTCTTCTTCTTCAGTTGCCCATGTTAGGTTGGAACTCCCATGGATGTCAGGAAAGGGCAATGCATTTGGTTCCTTCTGAGCAGATCTTTCACCAAAAGTCTTAACTGTTATACTGACATTGCCAGTAGACCCACCAGTTCTTCGGACAAGAACTTCTGCAGCGTTAAACGTGCCATTCTTCATTTCTTCTTCGACGTAAACAACAGATGGCCCAAGACTAAATGTTCCATGAATGGAAACATCTGCAGTGGGCACATCAGGCTTCTCAGACATAGCAGGCGTACCAGGAAGGGTGACAAGGTTCTCAGGGATGGGAGACACACCAGTCGCCTCAGTAACAATGGCAACCACTTCGGTTGGCTGTGGAATGGCAGTTATCTTGGTTGTGTCAGGGTGTGTGGTAGAGGAGTCAGTTTTTAGAGGAAGAGCTGCGTCCGTTGCTATAGCCACAGTTGTCTTGGGGAAAGAAACATCCATTCCTGCCACGTCATCATTATCCAATATTGTGATCACTGCCACACTGAAATCTAGATTCAGGCGAGGTCTCCGATTAGCATCAAATGTTTGTAATCCTTTAATTTCTACTGAAGTTAGATTAATGTAAAAAATTTCTTCTATCTCAGGAAGCTCATCATCAATAATAGTTATTTCAAAATCAACCGCAGCATGGAATTTTCGGAAAAGCAGCTCCCCATTCTGAACAGGCTCAAAGTCTTCCAGGGGCTTTGCCCTTCCTGCCGTTGTCTGATAGGAAACTTTAATAAGATCCCCATGGAACCCAAACAGCCTTTGTACATGTAATCTGATCATCTGTGTATCCTCTGACACTATGATATTTCTTGAACTAGGGGAAAATTGAAAGACTCCCATTGGTTCAATTTCAGCAACGGTGAAACCTGATCTGGAAAAAAAATTAAACCATGAGAGACCTGATGAAAAATAGGAATACCACTGTAGAGATTCATCTTTCACACACTTAAGATACTGCTCATGAGGACATCTTAAAAATGACATGCCCTTTCAAATTCCATAAAACCCTATTTACTTATTGATGAATATACCAGAGCACAAGAAAGGTAAGAACAGGAGCTGCAGTCACAGGAGATAGGACCTAACAAGGTCCATATATATATATATATATATATGTATGTATATATACATGGAGAGAGGAGGGGGGCGATGCCTGGCCTAGGGTAAGCACTATAAAACTGTTAGCCTGAATCACTTTGCTGTACAGTAGAAATTAACACAACATTGTAAATCAACTATACTTCAATAAAATAAATTTTAAAATAAGAAATTTTAAAAACCGTTCGCTATTATTGTTATTGTTAAAGGTATGTGAATTTGTTAACCTAAAATACGTTGTGTCCAAACACTTTTTGAATGGCATATGTATAATCAAAAGCCATACTGGATTCCACCAACCAATATCTTCCATACATAAGTATGTATACAAACACACTCGAACACACACTGGGTTTGCCCACACATTTTTCCCAGTTTCCAAATAAGTAAACTAAAGAATAGAAAGATCAAGTAACTTTCCCAAAGTCACACAGAAAGTAAGTGACACAGCCAGGATTAAACCCAGGAGTCTGGATCTAAGATCTGTCCTCTGCTGTTCTGATCAAGTCCATCTCACGTATGAGAAAAGTCAATTGCTTCTGACCAGGACATATTTATCTGCAAATATACTGATATAAATTAAACTCAAAAGAACTACTAGTTCAAGTCACATTATTATCCTACTACGATTTCTTATTCTTACTCTTTATCTCTTGGAGAAATCATTATTTTGGGCTCCTTTCAGAAGACAGCTTCCTTTAAAAATAGGTGGCTTTGCCATCATGGTTCTTTTTGGAGATGTCACCTCAGGCCAACATTCTTGAGTGACAGGTCATGATAAACACTCTTCAAGCAAGCAGTGGGTGGTGGCATCTTTGGCAATGCAGGCCATATATTGCTCTACACTAAAACTGTTTTCGCCTCTGCTTCAAGGAGAGAGATCCTTGTGTCTTTTTTTTTGTTTCAACTGGTAAATTCCAGCTTATTCCTCAGAGACTTTCTTGGCTGAAAATCAAGGTGGTCTTACCGAAGCTGAGCCCCACCAGGGGCACTGCTCTGCACTCCTGAGAGGTGAATGACAAAGGCCTCTGGCCGACCAGGGCTAGGAAATGTCCACAGCAAGACTCTTTTACTTTCTTCTCCATGGGAAAATGAAAGACTCCCTGACAGGAAACAAGAAAAGGGAAGTTGGGTTTCATTCCTGAGTTCTTAAATCGGGATTCAACTCTTAAAAAGATAGTGAAATCTTTCCTTTTCCAAAATTCTATGACAGTTTACAAAAGGTAAAACATTTAAAAATTCAGTGGGGGAGGGAGTGTAAATAGAGGAAGCTCCATAGACCACACACACCTTGCCTTTAATCATGCCTACTTTACAAGGTAGAGGTCAAACCATCTAACTTTTGCATCTCACTGATCC
This sequence comes from Platanista minor, assembly GCA_004363435.1. Lineage (NCBI taxonomy): Eukaryota > Metazoa > Chordata > Mammalia > Artiodactyla > Platanistidae > Platanista > Platanista minor. The sequence continues at coordinate 50,983 of RJWK010003482.1, forward strand.
CCACAGAGCTTATGGTATAACTAAAAATAAAGTAGATGAAATAACAGCTGCTCAACTGTCAGAAATATTCAGATGAACATGTAAATGGATATAAAGGTGTGCCTTTTTTGATTATCGTATGGGCCACATTAGATTTTTAGAACTACTTTTAGCAAACTCCTCATTCTCATCAAGCAGTCTGTGAAATTCTGATCACTTAACTCTGAGAGGACTGTATTAGAAAGCAAATAGCTCACTGTCCAGAGTAAAGAGGATCCAGGAAAATTAGTGGCCAATTACACATTTCCATGTTCTATAGGGAAAATCCTAGAAAAGCCACAACTCACCCACTTTGGGGGTCATATTGCCAGCAACAACGAATTCGGGGATTTTTAACCCAGGAACATATCCAGCCGCCCAGGAAACCTTGAGAGAGCCATACGTGCCTCTCCTAGAAATCACAGCTTGGCTTGTTCCGGCGGTGATGTCCATGAGTGGAAAAGCAGTAGACTCAAATCCAACCTGAGGAAAAACATGCTTAGAACATTTTATTTCTCTCTAAAGGTTCTTGTTTTCTGAAGAGTGGGTTAAAAGTCAACTTTCTCTTTGTTTACACAGTATATTTTCCTGTTCTAAAATATATTCAATTAAAGAGTAGTATTTAAGAAATGACATGTGAAATTTGAAAATTTATTCTATTTTATAATGCTGATTATAGTTTGTAGCTTTATTTTTTTATCAAAATGTAAACCCCTGAATTAACAATATCTAAAAGTGTAATTGTAATTATGGTTAAATGAAAGATTAAAAATGGCATTTTAATATGACTTGTTCATGGGTCTTTATAGAACCTAATTTGTCTAGAACTGAAATCTGACTTCTTTCTAAGGTATAATAATAAATTCTTTATTTATAAAGTGAGCACCATGAACTAGATTTTCTATTAAGGTTCTTTTCAGCTCTTTGATTCAATACAATATCTTTTATTTTGAGGATCAGAAACCCTCAAAGATTTTTTAAAAATAACAATCTTTTTCATCCACACCAAGTAAGATCTGGTTTTCAGGGCAACCTTCCCAGGGTACCCTGGGATTTATAGATGAAATAAGTTCTGGTCAAAGAGTAAGAATAAAAACCAGATTCCTGGCTTCACAATGTTATTTAGACAACTCAGTTTACCTCTTTGGTCCCAATATCTATAAATTTGGAATACCACAGGATCAACAGTTCTATATTAAGACTCATTCTCCCGATTTTAAATTAGAATGGAGAGTAGCAGAAAGTGTGAGAGGGTGCCACAGGACAGCTTCTGAAGCCACAGAAAAGAAAAAACAACAACAACTTCAATTTGACATCAGTCTAGATTCCTTATTACAGTGAGGCTTTTGGTTAGCAATTGCCAAAATCTTTGGCTTATCTGAGCTCATGCTTGCCAAATGGCTAGAGGCTGTTTGAAAGTGTCCTAGGCACATCACACACACACACACACACACACACACACACACACACACACCCCACATACAAATACTGGTAAGGAGTACAGAGGATACACCAAGGACAGGAATACTCCATGACTGGCCTTGATCTGGCCCTTTGACGTGACATAATGTTGTGACAACATGCATGGACAAGGAGAAGAAAATAGTTTACTACACCAAACAAAGGATTCAGGTTGAAAGGAATCTTTGTTATAACAACCTGTGAACAAAAAGAAGGTAACAGAATGTCAAAGCATTAAATTCTATACCCTCTTTCCTTCTTGAACAGAGGAGGTGCAGAAAGAAGACAATTCCTCTCAGTTAATTTTAATGCTGGTAGATTCCACTTTAGGGAGCAAAGCAAATTCATTCCCTGGGGAGAAGCAGCCCAGGTGGGAGTAACTGAAGAGCATCCCCTTAATGGCCAGAGACCCTGTTACACAAGCTGGAGGCCAGATCTGCCCACACTCCTGCCCGTCCACCTGCACAGATTCCACATCCTGGTCAAGGAACTGGAGGAACTCCCACCTGAAGGAGTAGGACGCATGCTTATCCCTTATTATGGTTTATAAAATACACACATTACCGTAGCCAGAGACAGGAGCCCTGTCTTGTTCCTATATTGACAGAATTGGCCTACACAGGAAGCAAAGCCCTCACTCAAGGTATTCTTTGTTTTCATGTGAATTTATAAAGTGATTAGGGAACGATCCTCCCTAAAATGAACTCAGGTAGAAGATTCAAATACTTAGGTGCACCACTAGCATTAACCTACATCACAACAAACTTGCCACAGTAAAAAGAGCCCCACAAATTAAATATTTACAATCTTAGTAAATGAGAAAGTCTGATATATTAACTGAGGTTTCATTCGAATTTAAATTATTTAGCATAAAATACCTCAATGTTAAATATTCATTTTCAAGAAAAAACCTTAAGTTTTGACTCTAGGTGACTGTTATTTTAAAAATTCTAGGACTTCCCTGGTGGCGCAGTGGTTAAGAATCCACCTGCCAAGGCAGGGGACACAGGTTCGAGCACTGGTCCGGGAGGATCCCACATGCCGTGGGAGCAGCTAAGCCCACGCACCACAATTACTGAGTCTGCGCTCTAGAGCTCGTAAGCCACAACTACTGAAGCCCGAGTGCCTAGACCCCGCGCACCGCAACGAAGAGCAGCCCCCACTCGCCGCAACTAGAAAAAGCCCACGCGCAACAATGAAGACCCAATGCAGCCAAATGTTAATTAATTAATTAATTAATTTAAAAATTTTATACCTTACATTCTACAAGACAGAAACTTTCTAAAACTCCAGAAAGGAGATATATTGTTCTATCTAATGTTGAAAATTGACAAATTATTTTCATATAGTGTATCCATAGTGTCTACTTTGATATTCATAGGATTACTTAGATTTAAGGAAAGAGTGAATCTTAAGAAATTCTAAGAATCTTAGTCCTACCTGTATGAGCTTGCCCTCTAGTGGTTCTGGGGTAGTACCACACCCAGGGCCAATTACCTGAGAATTGGCAGCTTTCTCAGGGACTGGAAGGACGGCAGATTTTGCTTCCTGGAGAATTCTTGGCATGCCATAGAAACTTCCACCAACAAGCATCACAGTCACCAGTTGCAAGGTGAAATTAGAGCCCAGGGGTAGGAAGACCTGTATACAAACAGTAACAATGACTTTTTTAATAGTAAAAAATAATTTTCAAAGAAAAATACTGACAATTGAAATGAGTCATCAGCACTTTCCTCCTTTTGTATCAGTTTCATCAGTATATGCCCTTTCCCCCACGTTACAAAACAAAGCACCAGCACGAAGACTTTGACGCTAACACTGAGAGCCATACAATATTTAAAAAAAACACAAATCTGCAAATACTCTCTGTGTGCCCAAATGACCTGAAGAATGATGAGAATCTCAGAAGTAGTATTACTGATAGAATCACGTGCCACAGGAATGGAAAGAGCTCACTGGTGAACAGTGTCAGCTCCTAAAACCAGCAAAACTCACTTTCTCCCTTTTCATTGGGTAGAAACTAAGAGCTCTAATGACAGTTACTTAAAACAGATAATGATTTAGGTGTACTGATTATTTGAATACTTTGGACAAATAAAGACTACTAACACCATGTATTAGACTACCAATTTTCAAAGTTTTAGAATCCAACAAAATAGGGAAATCCTGAATTTAAAACCTGGTATTACTTTAAAAGATTTTTTTTAACACTTATTGATATAATACATTTTTCCATAGAAACCTTGTTATTGATAATGGATAAGCCCCCGTAACCTGCAATATTACTAACTCTGTAAATCTTTATTGAATGTACAAATAACCATTTCTGTGAAGTCTGTTCTTTTAAATGTAATGTACTTAAACACATATCACACCCTCCAAATGTGTAAAATATGTACTATAGTGGTTTCAAATGTGCAACATGAGGGGAACAGATGTTTTATTCATTCAATCAATCTTCATTTTTTCAAAATCACATTCACTGAACATGAAGCATAGATCAAGTGCTGAGGAAACAGAAATAAATCATGGTGTCCTGACTTCAACCATGTGCTTCCCTCCTCTCCTTGAAGGGTATGCCCCTTCCCTATGCAGTTCACTGGCTGGGCAGTTAAGGATTTTTTTGTCCCTATTTCCTAAAGAATGAACGGCCAGATGTCAGCTCAAAGCTCCCAGGCATTTGTGCCTTCCTACCCAACTCTTCTGTTCATGGGCCCATGCAGCACACAGACTTATGGAGTGTGGCAGGTCCCCAAGGTGCAGTAATTAAACATTAAAGTTGAACAGGAGTAATGGTGGACTTGGAGAAACGCTGGTTTGCCTACAGAAGAAAAGCAGGTAGACTAATTTGAAAAGGACCTTGAAGGTTTTTAGGAGATGAGGGTATTCTGTTTTGCCCTTCCATGTCCTTGATCCAGGACTGCATCACCAATACTATTCTACATATTTCCCATCATTTTTGATGGCTTTGGGCACAAATGGAGTTTACAGCCCCATAATATCCTGTGTGCATCTTGAACACTGCTTATCTGCTTGCTTTTATAATTGGCTGTTCAAGGGCCTTCTCCTGCACTAGACAGGGAGCAACCTGACAACAGAGATTATGTCTTTGTGATCATTGTAGATGCTGTGCTTCTCACAATGACTGACACATAGCAAGTGCTCAATAAATATCTGAATAAATGACAGCCACGAATATAATCTTATCTTGCATTCTAACTTAAATTCTTTTAAACGTAGACTTGTTTCTTTATCGTGCCAATGATTCTTATCACCAGTGAGTACTTCATCTGAGAAGCCTGTTGTTACCCAGGTGAGGTAACTGTTCACTCCCTGGTCCTCATGTTAAACCAACATCAAGAGTCTTCTAGTTTTCAGGGGGCTTCCCTGGTGGCGCAGTGATTGAGAGTCCGCCTGCCGATGCAGGGGACGCGGGTTCGTGCCCCGATCTGGGAAGATCCCACATGCCGCGGAGCGGCTGGGCCCGTGAGCCATGGCCGCTGAGCCTGCACGTCGGGAGCCTGTGCTCCGCAACGGGAGAGGCCACAACGGTGAGAGGCCCGCATACCGCAAAAAAAAAAGAGTCTTCTAGTTTTCAGAGCCTAATGGAAACTCATTCTGTCCCAAGACCCACTTAAAGGTCCTTCTCTTTGGCAGACCTGTCCGAAGTCCTAACTTTTATCAGGGCAGTAGTTCAGGTAGATCTGTATGTAACTTGTAACTATATCCCAAACTTTAAAGAGCAATGCATTACACCCAGGGTGTGAGGGGAGAAAGGGACCGCTGGAAAAATCCTCCCCTCAGTTTATGCACATGTCACACGTTGCCCTAAATAGTCACCTTGGAAGACTAACTCACATAATAATCTATGTGCAGTCTACACCACACATAGTGGAATGTAAGAGACAGAAGGAACCCATGCAAATTTAAATACACTGATGAAAGATGTTAAAGTAAGCAAATAAGAGGAAGCTTTCATATATGGGTAAGCTAGTAAACTTTTGTTACTCTTTATTGAAAATAGAAATCATAAAAATAATAGAGCTTCAAACCAGATATTAAGAAATCCATAGATAATTCAAACAGGTATTAAGAAAGCTAAGTATCTTTATCAACTATACCATTAAGCTTTCAAAGTGAAATGAAAAGAGGACTACCATCCTTCAAAATGCAGGTACCACCACAGGAGATAATCTAAAAGTGTCCTCTGGTACAGACTTTCTCAACCATGAGATAATTAATCCTCACAGCTATAATGCATCTCATGCATGAAATAAATTAACTTCTCTGCCACGCATATGGAATGATACTAGTTACCTTCTTGGGAGGATGAAAACAGTTGCTCAAATCACTTTCTGTGGATCAGACCGAGAAAGACTGCTGACCCACAGAAAATCCATGTATTCCTAGCACTCTCACCTGATATGTTGGCAGAACAGTCTGCTGTCCTAGGAAGTCTACAAATATCTTCCCTTCAACAAGCATCCAGTGTGTGTGTGTGTGTGTGTGTGTGTCTGTGTGTGTGTGTGTTTATGTGTTTGTGTAGCACTTGGAACAATTTCTGGAACTCTGAAGTACTAAATAAGTGCCTGCTACTATCTAGAGAAAAATATTTCATCTCCAAATAAGAATATACTTATTTAATTATAATCGGCAAATACTTCAGTATATGTATTATCCAATAATTAGTATGCATTTTCTAAGGCATTTTTCATGGTTCCATTTAAATATCAGAATAAGACTTTAAACTGATCATGAGATTAACTAGGGCTTTCTTGAAGGAGTTTTATTGGAATGATCAGGGAATTAAAGAAATGCTACATACCTGACTCTTGACTGGCACTGTGTCCACTTTATATCTGGTGCCATCTTTGACCACCAGCTGCCTCTCTGCATTTTCAGTAACAACAGACTGCTTCTTAGGATCAGATGATATTCGATATCTAACAGTCACATCTCCAAATGTTCCAGCAAGCCGGGTTACATTAACTTGGATGAATCTACTAAGGTTCTGCCCAATAAGTATTGACTGGTGATCTGAATACAGGGCAATTACCCCATGTGGGTCATCATTTGCAGAAACAGAGAACTGTGTGATGCATTTTTCTGGATCAAGTTCTGCTCCTCCCTTTACAGAAACAAGCTGAATCACATAAACTTCCTCTATCTCAGGTACATCATCTGGTAGCAAGTTAACATCAAAGCTGGCCTCACTTTCTCCATCAGCAATGGTGAAAAATCCTTTTGTAGACAGAAAGTCTCCAGTAATATCAAACTTACTGCTTAATTCCCAGTAAACCTAAAATAAAAGGAAAAAAAACCCAACAAAGTTATACAATTCAGTATATTGTATCAAAAATCCTTTAGTTTTCCTCTACTATATACAAAAAAAATTAAGTGTGCATCATTATATTCCAAGTGAAACTTTCCAAGTAGTTAGGTAATTTAGAAAGTATCTTAACTCTTTCAGGCTGTTGTATGCAATTTGCAAGTCAGGATTATAAAATTTCATTTCACCTGCTTCTAAAATAACATAATTTTAAAAGATAAACAAGTTAACTTTAAAATACCAGTACCAAAAATACACTCAATATTTGAAATATACAGACAATATTTGAAAGTAAAAAGTAAGTAGATAATCTGACATTCACATTGGAATTTGTTTTTGTTTTTAATAAAAAGAGAATATCGAGGAGGAGCTTCCAGATGGCGGAAGACTAAGACGCGGAGAAATCACCTTCCTCCCCACAAATACATCAGAAATACATCTACATATGGAACAACTCCTACAGAACACCTACTAAATGCTGGCAGAAGACCTCAGACCTCCCAAAAGGCAAGAAACTCCCCACGTACCTGGGCAGGGCAAAAGAAAAAAGAAAAAACAGAGACAAAAGAATAGGGATGGGACCTGCACCAGTGGGAGGGAGCTGTGAAGGAGGAAAGGTTTCCACACACTAGGAAGCCCCTTCGCGGGCGGAGACTGTGGGTGGCGGAGGGGGTAAGCTTCAGAGTCGCAGAGGAGAGCACAGCAACAGGGGCGCGCGGGGCAAAGCAGAGAGATTCCCGCATGGAGGATCGGTGCTGACTAGCACGCACCAGCCCCAGAGGCTTGCCAGGGTAGGCGGGGGCTGGGACCTGAGGCTCGGGCTTCGGAGGTCAGACCCCAGGGAGAGGACTTGGGATGGCTGCGTGGACACAGCCTGAAGGGGGCTAGTGCACCACAGCTAGCAGGGAGGGAGTCCCGGAAAAAGTCTGGACCTGCCTAAGAGGCAAGAGACTTTTCCTGCCCTCTTTGTTTCCTGGTGCGCAAGGAGAGGGGATTAAGAGCACTGCTTAAAGGAGCTCCAGAGACGGGCGCGAGCCGCGGCAGCACAGACACCAGACAGGGGCATGAGACGCTAAGCCTGCTGCTGCTGCCACCAAGAAGCCTGTGTTGCAAGCACAGGTCACCTCCACACCGCCCTTCCAGGGAGTCTGTACAGCCCACCACTGCCAGGGTCCCGTGATCCAGGGACAACTTCCCCAGGAGAACACACGGCGCGCCTCATGCTGGTGCAACGTCCTGACGGCCTCTGCTGCCACAGGCTCGCCCCGCATCCGTACATCTCCATCCCCCCGGCCTGAGTGAGCCAGAGCCCCCAAAGCAGCTGCTCCTTTAACCCCGTCCTGTCTGGGTGAAGAACAGATGCCCTCAGGCAACCTACATACAGAGGCAGGGCCAAATCCAAAGCTGAACCCCAGGAGCTGTGCGAACAAAGAAGAGAAAGGGAAATCTCTCCCAGCAGCCTCAGGAGGAGCGGATTAAATCTCCACAATCAACTTGATGTACCCTGCATCTGTGGAATACCTGAATAGACAACGAATCATCCCAAAATGAGGCGGTGGACTTTGGGAGCAACAATATATATATATTTATCTTTTTCTCTTTGTGAGTGTGTATGTGTATGCTTCTGTGTGTGATTTTTCTCTGTATAGCTTTGCTTTTACCATTTGTCCTAGGGTTCTGCCGGTCAGTTTTGTTTTTTGTTTTTTTTTTTTAGTACACTTGTTAGCACTTGTTATCGTTGGTGGATTTCTTTTTTGGTTTGGCTGCTCTCTTCTTTCTTTCTTCCTTTTTTTTCAATAACTTGATAAACATTTTTTTATTTTTAATAATTATTTTTTATTTTAATAACTTTATTTTATTTTATTCTTTTCTTTCTTTCTTTCTCCCTTTTATTCTGAGCCATGTGGATGACAGGGTCTTGGTGCTCCAGCCAGGTGTCAGGGCTGTGCCTCTGAGGTGGGAGAGCCAAGTTCAGGACATTGGTCCACCAGAAACCTCCCAGCTCCACATAATATCAAACGGTGAAAATCTCCCAGAGATCTCCATCTCAACGCCAAGATCCAGCTCCACTAAACAACCAGCAAGCTAAAGTGCTGGACACCTTATGCCATACAACTAGCAAGACAGGAACAGAACCCCACCCATTAGCAGAGAGGCTTCCTGAAATCATAATAAGGTCACAGACACCGCAAAGCACACCAGCAGATGCAGACCTGCCCACCAGAAAGACAAGATCCAGCCTCATTCACCAGAAAACAGGCACTAGTTCCTTCCACCAGGAAGCCTACACAACCAGCTGAACCAACCTTAGCCTCTGGGGCAGACACCAAAAACAACGGGAACTACAAACCTGCAGCCTGTAAAAAGGAGACAACAAACACAGTAAATTAAGCAAAATGAGAAGACAGAGAAACACACAGCAGATGAAGGAGCAAGGAAAAAACCTACCAGACCTAACAAATGAAGAGGAAATAGGCAGTCTACCTGAAAAAGAATTCAGAATAATGATAGTAAACATGATCCAAAATCTTGGAAGTAGAATGGAGAAAATACAAGAAACGTTTAATAAGGGCCTAGAAGAACTAAAGAGCAAACAAACAATGATGAACAACACAATGAATGAAATCAAAAATTTTCTAGAAGAAATCAATAGCAGAATAACTGAGGCAGAAGAACAGATACGTGACCTGGAAGATAAAGTAGTGGAAATAACTACTGCATAGCAGAATAAAGAAAAAAGAATGAAAAGAATTGAGGACAGTCTCAGAGACCTCTGGGACAACATTAAATGCACCAACATCCTAATTATAGGGGTCCCAGAAGAAGAGAAAAAGAAAGGGACTGAGAAAATATTTCAAGAGACTACAGTTGAAAACTTCCCTAATATGGGAAAGGAAATAGTTAATCAAATCCAGGAAGCACAGAGAGTCCCATACAGGATAAATCCAAGGAGAAACACACCAAGACACATATTAACCAAACTATCAAAAATAAATACAGGGCTTCCCTGATGGCGCAGTGGCTGAGAGTCCGCCTGCCGATGCAGGGGACACAGGTTCCTGCCCCGGTCCGGGAATATCCCACATGCCGCAGAGTGGCTGGTCCCGTAAGCCATGGCCGCTGAGCCTGCATGTCCAGAGCCTGTGCTCCACAACGGGAGAGGCCCACGCACCGAAAAAAAAAAAAAAATTAAATACAAAGAAAAAATATTAAAAGCAGCAGGGAAAAACAACAAACAACATACAAGGGAATCCCCATAAGGTTAACAGTGGATCTTTCAGCAGAAACTCTGCAAGCCAGAAGCGAGTGGCAGAACATATTTAAAGTAATGAAAAGGGAAAAACCTAAAACCAACATTACTCTACCCAGCAAGGATCTCAATCAGATTTGACGGAGAAATTAAAACCTTTACAGACAAGGAAAACCTAAGAGGATTCAGCACCACCAAACTAGCTTTACAACAAATGCTAAAGGAACTTCTCTAGGCAGGAAACACAGGAAAAGGAAAAGACCCACAAAAACAAACCCAAAACAATTAAGAAAATGGTAATAGGAACATACATATTGATAATCACCTTGAATGTAAATGGATTAAATGCTCCAAGCAAATGACATAGATTGGCTGAACGGATACAAAAACAAGACCTGTATATATGCTGTCTACAAGAGACCCACTTCAGACCTAGGGACACATACAGACTGAAAGTGAGGGGATGGAAAAAGATACTCCATGCAAATGGAAACCAAAAGAAAGCTGTAGTTGTAATTCTCATATCAGACAAAATAGACTTTAAACAAAGACTATTACAAGAGACAAAGAAGGACACTACATAATGATCAAGGGATCTATCCAAGAAGATATAACAATTGTAAATATTTATGCACCCAACATAGGAGCACCTCAATACATAAGGCAAATGCTAACAGCCATAAAAGGGAAAATCAACAGTAACACAATAACAGTAGGGGTTTTTAACAACCCACTTTCACCAATGGACAGATCATCCAAAAGGAAAATAAATAAAGAAACACAGCTTTAAATGATACATTAAGCAAGATGGACTTAATTGATATTTATAGGACATTCCATCCAAAAACAACAGAATACACTTTCTTCTCAAGTGCTCATGGAACATTCTCCAGGATAGATCATATCTTGGGTCACAAATCAAGCCTTGCTAAATTTAAAAATATTGAAATCATATCAAGTATCTTTTCCGACCACAACTCTATGAGACTTAGATATCAGTTACAGGAAAAAAAATCTGTAAAAAATACAAACACATGGAGGCTAAACAATACACAACTAAATAACCAAGAGATCACTGAAGAAATCAAAGAGGAAATCAAAAAATACCTAGAAACAAATGACAATGAAAACACAACGACCCAAAACCTACGGGATGCAGCATAAGCAGTTCTAAGAGGGAAGTTTATACCAATACAATCCTACCTCAAGAAACAAGAAGCATCTCAAAAAAACAACCTAACCTTACACCTAAAGCAATGAGAGAAAGAAGAATAAAAAAAAATCCTTAAAGTTAGCAGAAGGAAAGAAATCATAAAGATCAGAGAAGAAATAAATGAAAAAGAAATGAAGAAAACAATAGCAAAATCAATAAAACTAAAAGCTGGTTCTTTGAGAAGATAAACAAAATTGATAAACCATTAGCCAGACTCATTAAGAAAAAAAGGGAGAAGACTCAAATCAATAGAATTAGAAATGAAAAAGGAGAAATAACAACTGACACTGCAGAAATACAAAGGATCATGAGATATTACTACAAGCAACTCTATGCCAATAAAATGGCCAACCTGGAAGAAATGGACAAATTTTTAGAAAAGCACAACCTTCCGAGACTGAACCAGGAAAAACAGAAATATAAACAGACCAATTACAAGCACTGAAATTAAAACTGTGATTAAAAATCTTCCAACAAACAAAAGAACAGGACCAGATGGCTTCACAGGCGAATTCTACCAAACATTTAGAGAAGAGCTAACACCTATCCTCAAACTCTTCCAAAATATAGCAGAGGGAGGAACACCCCCAAACTCATTCTACAAGGCCACCATCACCTTGATACGAAAACCAGACAAAGATATCACCAAGAAAGAAAACCACAGGCCAATATCACTGATGAACATGGATGCAAAAATCCTCAACAAAATACTAGCAAACAGAATCCAACAGCACATTAAAAGGATCATACACCATGATCAAGTGGGGTTTATCCCAGGAATGCAAGGATTCTTCAATATACGCAAATCGATCAATGTGATACACCATATTAACAAATGGAAGGAGAAAAACCATATGATCATCTCTATAGATGCAGAAAAGGCTTTTGACAAAATTCAACACCCATTTATGATAAAAACCCTCCAGAAAGTTTAGGCACAGAGGGAACATACATCAACATAATAAAGGCCATATATGACAAACCCACAGCCAACATCCTCAATGGTGAAAGACTGAAACCATTTCCACTCTGATCAGGAACAAGACAAGATTGTCCACTCTCACCACTCTTATTCAACATTGTTTTCGAAGTTTTCACCACAGCAATCAGAGAAGAAAAAGAAATAAAAGGAATCCAAATTGGAAAAGAAGAACTAAAGCTGTCACTGTTTGCAGATGACATGATACTATACATAGAGAATCCTAAAGATGCTACCAGAAAACAACTAGAGCTAATCAATGGATTTGGTAAAGTAGCAGGACACAAAATTAATGAACAGAAATCTCTTGCATTCCTATACACTAATGATGAAAAATCTGAAAGTGAAATTAAGGAAACACTCCCATTTACCACTGTAACAAAAAGAATAAAATACCTAGGAATAAACCTACCTAAGGAGACAAAAGACCTATATGCAGAAAACTATAAAACACTGATGAAAGAAATTAAAGATGATACAAATAGATGAAGAGATATATCATATTCTTGGATTGGAAGAATCAACATTGTGAAAATGACCATACTACCCAAAGCAAACTACAGATTCAACGCAATCCATATCAAACTACCAATGGCATTTGTCACAGAAGTAGAACAAAAAATTTCACAATCTGTATGGAAACACAAAGGACCCCGAACCGCCAAAGCAATCTTGAGTAAGAAAAACAGAGCTGGGGCTTCCCTGGTGGTGCAGTGGTTGAGAGTCCGCCTGCCAATGCAGGGGACATGGGTTCGTGCCCTGGTCTGGGAAGATCCCACATGCCGCGGAGCGGCTGGGCCCCTGAGCCATGGTCGCTGAGCCTGCGCGTCCACAGCCTGTGCTCCGCCACGGGAGAGGCCGCAACAGTGAGAGGCCCACATACCACAAAAAAAAAAAAAAAAAAAAA
>RJWK010003483.1:0-63934 GCA_004363435.1 Platanista minor
GATATCACTTATATGTGGAATCTAAAATATGATGCAAATCAACATATCTATGAAACAAAAACAGACTCACAGATAGAGAGAACAGACTTGTGATTGCCAAGGTTGGGGGGTAGGGGAGGGAAGGATTGGGAGTTTGGGATAAGCAGAGACAAACTATTATATATAGGATGGATAAACAACAGGGTCCTACTGTATGGCACAGGGAGTTATAGTCAGTATCCTGTGACAAACCATAAGGGAAAAGAATATGAAAAAGAATATATATATGTATAGCTTTCACTTTGTTGTACAGAAGAAATTAACACAACATTACAAATCAACTATACTTCAATAAAACTTAAAAAAAGAGTATATCATGGTCTATCAAATATTTTGAAAAGAAATGGAAGGATAGATATTAACTTTTATCAGCAATTTATTCATCTGTCAATGGACACTTAGGTTGTTTCCATGTTCTGGCTATTGTAAATAGAGCTGCAGTGAACACTGTGGTAGATTACTCTTTTTGAATTATAGTTTTCTCAGGGTATATGCCCAGTAGTAGTATTGCTGGGTCATATAATAGTTCTATTTTTAGGTTTTATGTTGTTTTTTTAAAATTTAATTTTATTTATTTTTTATACAGCAGGTTCTTATTAGTCATCAATTTTATACACATCAGTGTATACACGTCAATCCCAATCACCCAATTCATCACTCCCCCCACCCAGCTCCCCACCGCTTTCCTCACTTGGTGTCCATACGTTTGTTCTCTACATCTGTCTCTCAATTTCTGCCCTGCAGACTGGTTCATCTGTACTATTTTTCTGGTTCCATGTATATGCGTTAATATACAATATTTGTTTTTCTCTTTCTGACTTACTTCACTCTGTATGGCAGTCTCCAGATCCATCCATGTCTCAACACATGACCCAATTTTGTTCCTTTTTATGTCTTAGTATTATTCCATTGTATATATGTACCACATCTTCTTTATCCATTTGTCAGTTGATGGACATTTAGGTTGCTTCCATGACCTGGCTATTGTAAATAGTGCTGCAATGAACATTGGGGTGCATGTGTCTTTTAAAATTATGGTTTTCTCAGGGTATAGGCCCAGTAGTGGGATTGCTGGATCATATGGTAATTCTAGTTTTAGTTTTTTAAGGAACCTCCATGCTGTTCTCCATAGTGGCTGTATCAATTTACATTCCCACCAACAGTGCAAGAGGGTTCCCTTTTCTCCACACCCTCTCCATCATTTGTTGTTTGTAGATTTTCTGATGATGCCCATTCTAACTGGTGTGAAGTGATACCTCATTGTAGTTTTGATTTGCATTTCTCTAATAATTAGTGATGTTGAGCAGCTTTTCATGTGCTTCTTGGCCATCTGTATGTCTTCTTTGGAGAAATGTCTATTTAGGTCTTCTGCCCATTTTTGGATTGGGTTGTTTGTTTTTTTAATATTGAGCTGCATGAGCTGTTTTTATATTTTGGACATTAATCCTTTGTCCATTGATTGGTTTGCAAATATTTTTTCCCATTCTGAGGGTTGTCTTTTTGTCTTGTTTATGGTTTCCTCTGTTGTGCAAAAGCTTTGAAGTTTCATTAGGTCCCATTTGTTTATTTTTATTCCCATTACTCTAGGAGTTAGGTCAAAAAGGATCTTGCTGTGATTTATGTCATAGAGTGCTCTGCCTATGTTTTCCTCTAAGCGTTTTATAGTGTCTGGCCTTACATTTAGGTCTTTAATCCATTTTGAGTTTATTTTTGCATACGGTGTTAGGAAGTGTTCTAATTTCTTTCTTTTACATGTAGCTGTCCAGTTTTCCCAGCACCACTTATTGAAGAGGCTCTCTTTCCTCCATTGTATATTCTTGCCGCTTTTATCAAAAACAAGGTGACCATATGTGCATGGGTTTATCTCTGGGCTTTCTATCCTGTTCCATTGATCTATATTTCTGTTTTTGTGCCAGTACCATACTGTCTTGATTACTGTAACCTTGTATATAATCTGAAGTCAGGGAGTCTGATTCCTCCAGCTCTTTTTTTCTTTCTCCAGATTGCTTTGGCTATTCGGGGTCTTTTGTGTTTCCATACAAATTGTGAAAATTTTTGTTCTAGTTGTGTGAAAAATGCCATTGGTAGTTTGATAGGGATTGCATTGAATCTGTAGATTGCTTTGGGTAGTATAGTCTGTTCTTCGCTCAGACTGGCCCGCGTTAAAGTAGCAGCTGATTAGGGGACTCTGGCTCACTCAGGCCAGGGGGCAGGGAGGGGTACGGAATGCGGGGCAAGCCTGCGGTGGAGAGGCTAATGTGACGTTGCAACAGCCTGAGGTGGGCCGTGTGTTCTCCTCGGAAAGTTGTCCCTGGATCACGGGACCCTGGCAGGGGCAGGCTGCACAGGCCCCCAGGACAGGAGGTGTGGATAGTGACCTGTACTCGCACACAGGCTTCTTGGTGGCTGCAGCAGCAGCCTTAGTGTTTCATGCCCGTTTCTGGTGCCCGTGCTAATAGCTATGGCTCGCACCATTTCTGGAGCTCGTTTAGGCAGTGCTTTGGTTGCCCTCTCCTCATGCACCCCAAAACAATCGTCTCTTGCCTCTTAGGGAGTTCCAGACTTTTTCCTAGACTCCCTCCTGGCTAGCTGTGGTACACTAGCCCCCTTCAGGTTGTGTTCATGCAGCCAATCCCAGTCCTTTCCCTGGGATCCAACCTCTGAAGCCAGAGCCTCAGCTCCCAGCCCCCACCTGCCCCAGCAGGTGGGCAGACAATCCTCTCAGGTTGGTGAGTGCTGGTTGGCACCCATTCTCAGTGTGGGAATCTGTCTGCTTTGCCCTCCACGCCCCTGTTGCTGTGCTCTCCTCCATGGCTCCAAAGCTTCCCCCCTCACCCCCGTCTCCACCACTGAAGGGGCTTCCTAGTGTGTGGAAACTTTTCCTCCTTCACCGCTCCCTCCCAGTGGTGCAGGTCCCATCCCTATTCTTTTGTCTCTGTTTCATCTTTTTTCTTTTGCTCTCCCCAGGTACGAGGGGGAGTTTCTTGCCTTTTGTGAAGTGTGAGGTCTTCTGCCAGCATTCAGTAAGTGTTCTGTAGGAGTTGTTCCACATGTAGATGTATTTCTGATGTATTTGTGAGGAGGAAGGTGATCTCCACGTCTTACTCCCCTGCCATCTTGAAGTTCTCCCTGCCCCAGAAGGCTGAAATTAACTTTAAGTACCATTTCAGTATTTGTAGTTTGTGAATGTATATGTACTGGGTATTACATAGATAAGAAAGAGACAAGGAATAGGAACTGGGTACAACCATGCAGGGGGAGCAGATTACTGTATAATCAAGTTCCGTAAGAGGAAGAGAAGTAGTGGTAGTTATCTGGTGGGAAACCAAGGTTATCGACTATAATGTATAAAACAATACTATAGAAATCAAGAGCAAAATAATCTTGATTCTAATATGTATTGTTAACGAGCTGCTTTAGCTTTCCTTCTACCTACAAATATGGGATCTCTCACAACATGAATATGGTCCTGACTGCCACAATGCAAGTCTTGTTTTATTTTTAATTTGACATGTCTTTACTGCCGAGAATGGGTGAGGACAAATTCTCTCACTACTTCTCTCTATTTGAACTCCTTTGAAGATCTCATTTATACAGAACATTGTGATATCAGTTAGTCTTAACATGGAACAGCTACATTTGTATAAGTAAATGCAAATAAATTTTGTGAGAGTATTATGTTATAAAGTGATCCTGATATGCTTTTTTATTATTTTAATTTTATAATACAAAAAAAAGTAAAAATTCTCATAGAATACTCTTAGACCAACTAGAATATTTTCAGAAACTCTCAAAGTTAATTTGAGAAATAAGTTATGGTGAGAGACATATGGAACAGCACTTTAGGACTGTTATGGCAGAAGCAGAGATCAAAGACAAATAAGACTGACTAAACAGAATGCTCATTTACTGGAGGAGAGATGAGTGAGGGTACACAGAAAGGTCTGGGGAGAAAAAAACAAGTCAAACAGGATTTCTCCTCTGTGACCACACATTTCTAAATGACTTTTTTATATTTGCAAAACAAAATCTTGAATGGGTTATTATTTACAGAAGCATTGGAAGATGAAATTCTGCTCAAGAATAAATGGTTTTCTATGCTCTTTATAGTGACTCAGAAATAACTCCCCTAGCACTTGACTTAAACAGCTCATGGGTAGTTCCAGGCTAGATAAGTGGAAGAGGTACAGGGAGAATGAGGCAATGGAGAAGTCACATCTCATCTGAGTTCTCTGCTTTCAGCCTTCCTAGCTTTGTGAGTGATGGCTGAGTGACCACTGTTGACTGTGCTAGCATAGCAGACAGAGACACACCATCAACCAGAGACTTGTGTCTCTTTTCTCTGAAAGCGGACTAGGAGGATTGAAGTGCTTTAGGTTCAACATGAGAAGTTTAAAAAAAAACAATTCTGAATATAAAGAACTGATTTTGGTTGCTTTAGGTCTCCTTAGTTTGATTATGTGTTTTACAAGGTCTACAAATGAACAGAGAACCATCTGTGTGAGCTGAAAGGGCTAATACTCAGCCCAAATGTCTCCTTTGCAGCTATAGGTGATTTCCAGTGGGGAAATCTGACACTCGAATTATAACTGTTCAAACAGATTTTATTGGTGAGAGTATTAAAGGTCACTAGAACCTTACATTTATGAAGATAGTATTTTGCCTTGGCTTTTATATTCTTTTTTTTTTTTTTTTGCAGTACGCAGGCCTCTCGCTGTCGTGGCCTCTCCCGTTGCGGAGCACAGGCTCCGGACGCACAGGCCCAGCGGCCATGGCTCATGGGCCCAGCCTCTCCACGGCATGTGGGATCCTCCTGGACAGGGGCACGAACCTGTGTCCCCTGCCTCGGCAGGCAGACTCTCAACCACCGCGCCACCAGGGAAGCCCAACCTTGGCTTTTATATTGACACCAAGAACGTAGGGTGGTGACATGTGGTCAGCCTGACACAGAATGTCAGTGGTCCTTCAGGAACATTTTTCATATCCTTGACAAAATATTGTATTTTCTATAAACAGTGGTCCCTCCCTTTTAAATCTGAAACAATGGCTTGTCAACAAAATTTCATAAATTTATGAGTATGAATGCAAAAGCAAAGGGGGGAAGACTCAGCGTTCCCTTTGTGATTGGGAAATAAGTCATGAGCATTTATGAAATGACTGTGTAAGAACAGTTAATCATTTGGGAAATGTGGGTTGAAGTTACTTAGCTAAGACCTATTATTAGAGCTAATGCCATACCCCTGTGGCTTCATTCACCCCAAAATATATCTAATACAGCCCAATGTGGTCAAGAGTGTACTTACTCCTGCTTTCCCCACTAATGAACTTAAAATGACTTGCAGCCCGGGTATCTTTTGATTCTGATATGTGGCTCTAAAGGGAATTCACGCAGCTTAATCACTACTCACCTGACTGAAAATACAATGCTATAAAGCCGAGTGGTGAAACCAGCCTCATGTATTCTGACTGCTGCTACCTGGGGTAATTAGTGATGGTTCCAGTTTTTGCAAGAGGTGGCTCTGTTATGTTTCTATGTGCAAGGAAAGGAGGTCTGCTCACAATGGCATGCTTGGGGAGGGCAAGTTCTCTGAATGACTTGAGATTTACTTCTTAGTCTTTAAAAATACATTAAGACTGGTATTTTCCAAGTTAAGTGGCCGGGAAGATTTTAGTGCTTTGGTCAGTTAAAATTAAGAATATAAATTATTGAGCCTATACTTTAATGTTCTCTTGCTTTAAATAGTTGACAGGCAGATTGAGAGCTGAAAATCTCACTTATTAGTAATGAACCAGTGCTGCAAAATTACATTAGATATGAAACACAGATTTTCTATAGGGTTATGTAACTTTAAAAGTTAGCATTACTATTGATTTATCTACAATATCAAAGGTAAAACATAAAATAAATCGTTTTCTATTTTTTTCTTTATATGGTGATAATGAATAAAATTTATTAATACTAATGACTTTCTGACCTTTATATATTCCACAACAGAAACAGGTGTACAGATATACACACAGAACCCAGAACACCATTTATTTTTGCTAAGTACGCTTCTTTGAAAATGGTATATTCCTGAGCATTTACCCATAAAACAAATTATTGTGAGTTAATCAGTTATATTTTGAAAGCTGGAGTTTTTTTTTTTTTTAAATAAAGAGATAAATCTGTTTAGGCTGAAAGGGGGAAACAAAATCAAGCAGTAGATGAGCAAGTTGGTAAAATCACAATTGAGACTGGTCAATTGTGCTTTGGAGTCAGATCTATCTGGTTTACACACCAGCTGTGCAACTTTGGAGAACTCAACATCTCCATCTCCGTCTCAACATCTTCATCTTTAAAGCTAGATAATAATTCTTACTTTACATTATTTATAAAGATTAAATAAATCTTATAAATAATGTAGCTCAGAATTTTACACACTGTATATTTTTAATAATTGGTACCCATTAGAGTTACTCAGTCAAAATTAATTTAAAAAATATTATGAGGTCTATTTTGTGTTAAGTATTTAGGGATAAACTGGTGAGCAGAAGCAAACATAGTCTGTATTAAAAACAAAAAACAAGCACAGTGCTAACCCTCTTGGAGCTTCCCAGTCTAACAAGGAACATAGTCTGTCAAATAATCCCATAAATAAATTTAAAATAATTATGACTGTGAAAAGCATATGACACCGTCAAAGCATGTAATGAGGAAGATGAATTAGTTAAAGAACAGGGGAGATTTCCTTGAGAAAATGATGATTCAACTGAAATATGAAGGAAAAGAGGAAGAAAATAAGTGAAGAGAGAAGTGAAGGATTTTCCACGTAACATTTATGAAGCATTGTTCTTTAGAGGAACTGAAAAGAAGCTGTTGTTACAGAACGACTTCAAGTGAGGAAGTAAGGAGTTGAGGTGAGGCTCTCATAGGAAGGGCTGTTTCCATTCACAGGAGTCTTGGAGAGTTTTAAACAGAGGGCAACATGAATAAACCTGAACTTGAAAAGATGTCCCTGGCTGCAGTGATAAGAATGGATTAGATAGGAGCAATAGTGAATATGTATAAGCCAACTAGGAAGCCAACTTAGTAGTTTAGGCAAGACGCAGTGGTCATTTGGACTAAGGTAGCAGTGGAAATGGAGAGAAGTGGATGAATTCAAGAAAAATTTATGAGTTAAAATTTATATGGCTTGGAGTTGAATTGTATATGGGTTTTATTACTAAAGATGTATAATACTCCAACCCATCCCTTGTCCACCCATTCTCTTTCTTTTCTAGATGTCTATTTCATAACTTCTCCTTTATTTTCAACCCCCTATACCTATCTCCCCATACACATTCTTAGCTGATAACCTTGTTTCTGAGTCACTAAGGAAATGGAAGCAATCAGAAGACAAGTCCTGAACTCCTTAAACTGCACCTACATAACAGCATCTGCACCAGCATCTTGTCTCCCTGCTTTTAGCCTGGTTATATTACCCAAGCTCTGCCTCAAGCTAGCTTGTCCACATGTCCGCTTTATGCCATCTACTCTCAACTTCTTCAGTAATTCTCCTCTTACTGTACTCCATCATCTCTCTCTCGTCTCTCTCACCTGGATCATTATCATTAGTGTTTTGTTTTGTTTTTTTAAAATCTTTATTGGAGTATAATTGCTTTACAATGGTGTGTTAACTTCTGCCTTATAACAAAATGAATCAGTTATACATATACATATGTTCCCATATCTCTTCCCTCTTGTGTCTCCCTTCCTCCCACCCCTCTAGGTTGTCACACAGCACCGAGCTGATCTCCATATGCTATGCAGCTGCTTCCCAATAGCTATCTATTTTACATTTGGTAGTGTATATATGTCCATGCCACTCTCTCACTTTGTCACAGCTTACCCTTCCTCCTCCCCATATCCTCAAATCCATTCTCTAGTAGGTCTGTGTCTTTATTCCCATCTTGCCCCTAGGTTCTTCATGACATTTCTTTTTTTTTTTTTCTTAGATTCCATATATATGTGTTAGCATATGGTATTTGTTTTTCTCTTTCTGACTTACTTCACTCTGTACGACAAACTCTAGGTCCATCCATTAGTGTTCAAAGATGCCCTTTTATCTCATATTTTTAGAAAAAATTCTTGACTCTATTTTTCCCCATAGCTAATGCTCCAAATTTTTGGAGGGGGAGGACAGTGACTTTGGTTTTAAACAAAAGTCCTCAAAAGAGTTATTTGTACTTTTTTCTCCAATCCCTACTAGTTTTTCTTTAAACCCACTCAACTGACCTGTACCATTCCACCAAAAGTATAAGAAATTATAACCAACACAGTTTAGTCATGCACATTTATGTAGGGTGGGCCTAGGAAACACAAGAAAAGGCTTAGTCACACTATATCATCATGTTAACTAATCATTATTACAAACTAGCAACCTAAACCTTTTGTGCAAATTCACATCAATTAATCTTCTAGCTGAGATACTGGGGGCTGGGGGGGGTGTTATGGACAAGCATTAGCGTGAACATTTACAGCCTGTTGTGTCCCTTTCTCTTGACTTACTTCAGCCTCTTACTTCAGCTATCTCAAAAATTTAAGTATTAATTTTTCAACTATATTGCATTTATAGTTTTTTTTGTGAAATAATCATATGGGTTCTTGTCTTTATAGGATCATTGCAAGTATGAAAAGTAAAAAAAGATGCCATTATTGATCACAAGAACAGCAGAATTTAGAACATATCCAGGCAGAGAGAAAGAAAGAAAGAGAGTGAGAGAAATCTTAGAACTCATTTCCTGAAATGATTTGTCTCAACTGGAATGTGTCTCATAGTGAAACAAATGAAGGCAGAAAACACTACAGTACAAGAAGTGAAATGAACAAAGATTTATTTTAACTGGAGTTTTGAGATCAGTGTTAACAAATGTCACAAAAATAAATGGTCTGAATGAATGTATTTTATCTGGGAAAATAATGAATTTAATAAAATAAATAAACTGTAAGACATCTTATATTTCTGTTATTACAGACTTCCTCAGCATTTCCATTTAAATTGAATACCATTTAAATTAGGTATTCAAATTCTCATTTATACATCTGGCATAAATCAAAACTCATGCATTTGTTAAAGGATTTTCGGTGTTGTTATTCAAGCAAATGAGTTTATTCATAATATCTTACAATTTGTTTCTGGTGGTTTAAAATATTATTATTTTGGTGTTGAATAATAATAAGGATCTCAGCATGAAGAAGCTGAAGATGTTTGCATATCATTCAAAAAATACGTTAATATAGCAACTCAGCTAGGCTTAAAGATAGGTATCAAAATATGTGCTAGAAAATGTTCTATTGACCAAACTTAACAAATTTTCATCTCAGCTATTATCATTAACACTCCCAATAGCTTTCAGTTTACAAAAAAGTAAGGCAGTTAAGGTATATAATTAAGATAATATGGCATTTGGCTTACTTCTATGGTCAGATTGAATGACCGCTTAGAAAATACTAAGAATAATTTTTAAAAATCATGAAAAAAATCAAAATATAAACTTTTCACTGTTCACAGAACAAAGCCCAGTAACATTAGTTTTAAAATATACACATCATGACTATGATGTTCACAATATTCAGTAGCTATAAGTTTAGAGCTGCTCTGTCAAATGTGGAAGCCCTAACTGAATGTGGCTGTTGTGCACTCAAAATAGGCGCAATCCAAACTGAGATACACTCTACGTGAAAAATGCTCACCAATCTTGAAGACTCGGTATTTGAAAAAAGAAGGTAAAATATCTCATTAAAGACTTCTAGAGTCCTCCCTAGAATATAGAGAGCAGGGCAGAACATTACTTCCATCTTTATAAAAAATGGCTAGAATAACTTCAAATTCATGACTTTTTTATATCTATTAAAGAACTGAGGTTGCAAAACAACTACCCAAACACTAAAGAGATACAGGCATCTTCAGGGAGAGAGGAGACACAAGCACTCACTTACCAGATGCTGCTGAACACCAACAGGAAGAAATCAGCTATAACAGTTGACAAATGGGTGAAGGCCCAGGGCACACTGGCAGGACAGTTATGAACCCTTGGGAGCTCTAGAAGTGGGAGGAGTCTACACCATCTTGCTGGATTTTCTCTGTGAATCCCCCCATGTAATCACAGAAAAGATCAGAGAGCTTGAAGAATGTGTTGATTTTGATGCAGTCCTGGGGGAGAGGATAGCACCTCTGCAGGAGGGCCAAGAAATGCCACTTGACTTTTCCCCATCTCCTCATAAGGAACCAATGCCTGTGAGAGGGAGGGCAACAAACCATATTACCCTAGAGCACTGAAGGTGGGGAACAGGAAGAACACACTCCCGGGAGGAGCAGGAAAATACTCTGGGCCCACACAGCCAGGAAAGGGGCAGAAGAACAGAGTGGACCATGCTTCTGACACCCAGGGACTTGGTTCCTGCTATGGCTGAGGCTTTGGAACAGACAACCGCCACCACCAGCAGTCCAACAAGCTTCAGGTAACAACAGTGTGCAAAGAGCCCCTTTCTGAAGTGTAGCTACAGCTGAGGGCTGCACAGATCTAATGCAGTGAATGAATCCTCATCCTACACAAAAGGTATCATTATAGGAATCAAAGGGTGCTTTGGATTTAATCATAGTAACAGCAAGCCTCAAATCTAGCCCAACTTCTACTCAAACTCTTACACTAAAGGCCTAGCAGATGGAAAAGTGTGCCCATTTCCATATATATACATACATGTATAATGAAAAAGCATACTCCCAAGAAACAATCATCAGAACCAAACTCAGATATGACACAGGTGTTGAAACTATATAACAGGAAATTTAAAATTACTATGATCAATATGTTTATGGCTCTAATGGACATGATAGATAACATGCAAAATCAAATAGGTAACTTCAGCAGAGAGATGGGAACAATAAGAAATGATTAAATGGAAATGGCATAAATGAGAAAAACAGTAAGAAACATAAAGAATGCCTCCACTCTGTTCATGAGTACACACAACACTGTGAGGGAAGGCATAAGTGAACTTGAAAATAGACCAATAGAAATTACCCAAACTAAGCACAAAGAGAAGAAAAAGTGAGCAAAAATAGAATAGAGCATATATAGCACCTGAAAATATCAAGCAGTATAATATACACGTAGTTTGAACTCCAGAAGAAAAAGAGAGAATTTGGCAGAAGAAATCTTTTTAAAATTAATGAAAAAATAATGGCTGAGAATTTTCTAAAATTAATGACATATGCCAAACAGTAGATCCCCAAACTCAACAACAAGTGGGAAAATACCAATAGACAAAAACAAACCAAACCAAACAGGACAAAACATAACATACACAGGCATATCATATTCAGACTATTGAAAACAAAACTCAGAAAGAAAATCTTGATGACATGCAGAGGAACAAAAATAAAAATTATTGCTGAATTCTCATGAGAAGCCATAAAAGCATGAGACAATGAAATGATATTGTTAATGTACTGAAGAATAAAACAAGGATATCAACCCATAATTCTATAGTCAGTATTCCGTATAATTCTACAGCAGTATTAGACAAAAAAAGTTTAATAATGACCTTCAAGGAGAAGGGATATATTGTGAAACAGAAACTTGGACCTACACGAAGAAATGTGAGAGGGCTGGACTAGGATAAAGATAAAATAAGTTTGTATTTCTTAGTTTAAACAAATCTAAAAAACAACAGACAACAGACAGTCTAAAGCAGAAATAACAGCAAAATAGTTTGTGTTTACAACAAAAAAGTAAAATAAGTTATATCAGTAGCACAAAGGATGGGAGAGAAAGATTGAGAATATACTATTTCAAGATCTTCATGCTACACATGAAGTGGTATAATGTTTAAAGGGACACTGATTAATTAGGAAAGCATATTGTAATAAAGACAAAGGGAACAAATAGAACAAGTAGTGAGATGACTCTAAGCTGTCCCAGCTACCAGCCTTTGTGTCAACCCAACTGAGAGCCCAGACATTATGAAACAGAGACGGGCCACACTTTGTGCACTCTGTTCAAATATTTTGACCAAAAAAAAGAAAAAATAGTGAGATAGAATAATAACAAATTTTTGTTTAAGCCATTATGTTTTGGGGTATTTTATTATGTAGTGATAAATAATGCAAACAGTCAGGAATTATTAAATTGCAAGAAACAAAAAATTCTACCCAAATTAGCCCAAATAAAAATATATTTATGATAAGTATACAGGGATGTCTCAAACACTATTTATTTTTTCATTTAACAAATATTTATTGAGCATTTACTACCTGCACTTACTGAAGATATTATAGTGCTTGTAATTCATGTGTATTATTTCATTTGACCTAAATATTTTACAGATGAAGAAACTGAGGTCTGAAGCTAAGTTATTTGTCAAAGACTCATAGCTGCTCATAAGCAGTTGAGCTGGGATCCAGATTTAGGTCAGATTGTAGCTCTTATAAAGATCTTCTCTTTTTACATAAACACTTGATTTTAAGAAACAGTTCTGCCTCACATGCCATCAAAAGTGTTTAGGCAATAACTCACCTGTCCCTCTGTCTGGTGCCACATGGCCCCTCGTCTATACATAGGTCAGGTCAATAGACTAGCATGTCAGCCATGACATTGTCACTGACTCCTTTGTGGAGAGTCAGTATGAAAAGACAGGAAAGAGACAGCTGATTTCTGGTGAGAATGAAGGGAAGAGTGATTCAAGGATTCTAGTTCAGCATAACCATTATGAACAGAGGCTTAAGGGTCAGACAAACTGATTCAAACCCCAGCTCCTCTATTTTCTAACTGTGAGACAAATTTCTTAATCTGGCTAAGTCTCAATATTCATATATATATATATTTGGGATAATAAAAATTCACAGATATATATTAAGATTCAAATGAAATAATGTAAATAATGTCCCTGGTTCTCAATTAAGCTATTATTATTATTTTTGAGCCTTTGGATAACAGGATGGTCAGTGGATTTATTCACTGAGACATAACCATAGGAAAAAGAATGAATTTTGGAGGGTGAAAGTCAAATTTGGTACATGTTGAGTTTGAAATACTTGTGGGACATTCCACTAAAGATTAACCATGGATAGTTGGACACACAGTTATGTAGGGAGCAAAGAACAATGAACTCAAATAAGGTAATGGTCAGTTTCTAGAGGCACTTGAATCCCAAATTGAGACTTCTGAATCAATAGAAAACATGGGAAGTTTCTAAGCAGGAGAATGAATTCTGCTGCTAAAAGAAAAAGTTCTGTACAGAAAAAATCCTTCCTTATGTGACTCTCTAATAATAAAATATTAAAATGTTTAATAGTACAATATTTAAACAATCACATAAGTTAAAACTTTTAATTGCTCAAATCACTTTATGTGTAAATACTTTTTAATATCACTAAGTAGTGGAGAATGATATATCCCCTAATGTCAATATCCTCTGGAAGATATTGATTTTTTTGAGAGAAGTCAATATTAAAGCTTTGTATTATTCAGGGAATGTGTGGAGACGGATCTAATTTGTAATCTGGCACTAGAGTTCAGCAAGTTAGGACAAGTGCATCCTGATGATTATGCAAATCACAAGTACATTCCCTCTAATGGCTGCCACTGTGCCCTACTCTCCTCCCACATGGTGTCCACCTCCAACCTTAACCTGCTGATCTCAAGTGCCTATCAGTGTTGGGAAGGGAGTCCTGCTTATCATTGGTATTGAGAACATCGCTCATGGTAATGATAGGCACAACTGAAAATATTTTTTAGCCTGACAAAGCATATACTGGTAACCTTGCTAAGGACTTCATATAAGCCTTGCAATGATTTGCTGAGATGAGAAGCACAGAAAGGCATGTAACAGGCAGATGATTTTCTTATTGCATAATATCTGAATAAGAACAATCCAGACTTAGTAACTTCTTAATACCATCATTTTAAGAAAGGAAAGAAAAAAAAAGAGCAGACTCATGACAAAGAAGGTATTGGTAAAGCTAAGAATTTTGGAGCTGCAACTACATTGGCACAATATCAGTTCCCCCAAAGGAACTCAGTTCCTCTCATTAGCGAATCTGTATTAAAAGTGTAGTCAATTATTATGATTATATTTTGTTAATAAACAGTTTTGAAAATTTGCTTTTTCTATTTTTAGGTAAGTACTTGCATAATATCCTTGAATTAACCTCTTTTCTCACAAAGCCTAAAACATTTAGTATCTGGCCCTTTACAGAAAAAGTTTGTTGATTAATCATAATTTATTCTCTTAAGTGAGGAAGAGTGTCCTTCCTGGACCACATATCTCCAGAAGGTCAAAATTGACTGCTGGTAAGAGAGGTGGAGTAGGGAGTATTATTGGAATGAAACCCACTACATTAACCTAAGGTATGAACCAGGATGACATATATTAAAAAAAGTTACTCCTAATTTGGAATGGCTGGAAGATTTTGAAGAAATGGATAGAAGATATTGTGTAAAGGTATTTAGTGATCAGATTATCAAGTCATGTATATCATATTAAATAAATTGCTTTGTTGCCTGTAATTTTGGTGTCATATCCAAGAAATTGTTGCCTAGGCCAATGTTATGAAGCTTTCCCCCTGTGTTTTATGCTATGATTTTACACTTGTGAAAGGTCAGTTGTTCTTATTTGCATGGGTTTATTTCTGGCCTCTATATTCTGTTCCATTGGTCCATCTGTCTGTCTTTTGTCAATACCGTAATGTTTTAATTTACTGTAGCTTTGTAATATATTTTGAAATCAGGAAGTGTGATATGTCTTCAGCTTTGTTCTTTTTTCTCAAGATTATTTTGGCTGTTTGGGGTCTATTGTGTTTTTATATGAATTTTAGAATTGCTTTTATTATTTCGGTAAAAAGTGCTATTGTGATTTTTTTTCTCAAAATTTTTATTGGAGTATAGTTGATTTACAATGTTGTGTTAGTTTCAGGTGTACAGCAAAGTGAATCAGTTATACATATATCCACTGTTTTTTTTTGTTTTTGTTTTTTTTAAGATTCTTTTCCCATATAGGCCATTACAGAGTACTGAGTACAGTTCCCTGTGCTATACAGCAGGTTCTTATTAGCTATCTATTTTATATATAGTATATATGTCAGTCCCAATGTGCAAATTTATCTCTTCCCCACTTATACCCTGGTAAACATAAATTTGTTTTCTACATCCATGACTTTACTTCTGTTTTGTAAATAAGTTCATTTTCATGCTTTTTTTTTAAGATTCCACATATAAGTGATGTCATATGATATTTTTCTTTCTGTGTCAGACTTACTTCATTCAATGTGACAATCTCTAGGTCCATCAATGTTGCTGTAAATGTCATTATTTTGTTCTTTTTTATGGCTGAAAAATATTCTATTGTATATATGTACCACATCTTCTTTATCCATTCCTCTGTTGATGGACATTTAGCTTGCTTCCATCTCCTGGCTACTGTAAATAGTGCTGCAATGAATATTGAGGTGCTGTATCTTTTTAAATTATGGTTTTATATGGGTATATGCCTAGGAATGGGATTGCTGGGTCATATGGTAGTTCTATTTTTAGTTTTTTAAGGAACCTCCGTATGGTTCTCCAGAGTGGCTATACCAATTTACCTTCCCACCAAGAGTGTAGGAGGGTCCCCTTTTCTCCACACCCTCTTCAGCCTTTATTATTTGTAGATTTTTTGATGATGGTCATTCTGACTGGTGTGAAATGATAACTCATTGCAGTTTTGACTTGCATTTCACTAATAATTAGTGATGTTGAGCATCTTTTCATGTGCTTTTTGGCCATCTGTATGTCTTCTTTGGAGAAATGTTTATTTAGATCTTCTGCCCTTTTTTTTTTTTTTTTTTTTTTTTTTTTTTTTTTTTTTTTTTTTTTTTTTTTTTTTTTTTTTTTTTTTTTTTTTTGCGGTACGCGGGCCTCTCACTGTTGTGGCCTCTCCCGTTGCGGAGCACAGGCTCCGGACGCGCAGGCTCAGCGGCCACGGCTCACGGGCCCAGCCGCTCCGTGGCACGTGGGATCTTCCCAGACCGGGGCACGAACCCGTGTCCCCTGCATCGGCAGGCGGACTCCCAACCACTGCGCCACCAGGGAAGCCCCTGCCCATTTTTTGATTGGGTTATTTGTTTTCTTGATATTGAGCTGCATGAGCTGTTTGTATATTTTGGAGATTAATCCCTTGTCAGTTGCTTCATTTGGAAATATTTTCTCCCATTCTGAGGGTTGTCTTTTTGTTCTGTTTATGGTTTCCTTTGCTGTTCAAAAGATTTTAAGTTTCACTGGATCCCATTTGTTTATTTTTGTTTTTATTTTCATTACTCTAGGAGGCAGGTCAAAAAAGATCTAACTGTGATTTATGTCAAAGAGTGTTCTGCCTATGTTTTCCTCTAAGAGTTTTACAGTGTCTGACCTTACATTTAGGTCTTTAATCCATTTTGAGTTTATTTCTGTGTATGGTGTTAAGAAGTGTTCTAATTTCATTTGTTTACATGTAGATGTCCAGTTTTCCCAGGACCAAGAGACTGTCTTTTCTCCATTGTATGTTCTTGCCTCCTTTGTCATACATTAAGTGATCATAGATGCATGGGTTTATCTCTGGGCTTTCTATCCTGTTCCATTGATCTATATGTCTGTTTTTGTGCCAGTACCGTACTGTTTTTATTACTGTAGCTTTGTAATACAGTCTGAAGTCAGGGAGCCTGATTCCTCCAGCTCCATTTTTCTTTCTCAAGATTGCTTTGTCTATTTGGGGTCTTTTGTGTCTCCATACAAATTGTAAACTTTATTTTTTTGTTCTAAATCCATAAAAAATGCCATTGATAATTTTATAGGGATTGCATTAAATCTCTAGATTGCTTTGGGTAGTATAGTCATTTTCATAATATCAATTCTTACAATCCAAGAAAATGGTATATATCTCCATCTGTTTGTGTCATCTTTCATTTCTTTCATCAGCTTCTTGCAGTTTTCTGAGTACAGGTTTTTGCCTCCTTAGGTAGGTTTATTCCTAGGTATTTTATTCTTTTTGTTGTGATGGTAAATGGGATTGTTTCCTTAATTTCTCATTCTGACCTTTTCTTGTTAGTGTATAGGAATGCAAGAGATTTATGTGTATTAATTTTGTATCCTGCAACTTTGCCAAATTCATTGGTGAGCTCTAGTAGTTTTCTGGTAGCCTTTTTAGGATTTTCTATGTTTAGTATCATGTCATTTGCAAACAGTGACAGTTTTACTTCTTCTTTTCCAATTTGGATTATGTTTATTTCTTTTTCTTCTCTGATTGCCATGGCTAGGACTTCCAAAACTATGTTGAATAAAAGTGGTGAGAGTGGACATCCTTGTCTTGTTCCTGATCTTAGGGGAAATGACTTCAGTTTTTCACCATTGAGAATGTTTGCTGTGGGTTTGTTGTAAATCATCTTTATTATGTCAAGGTAGTTTCCCTCTATGACCACTTTCTTTTTTTCTTAATTTTTAAATTTAATTTTATTTATTTTTTTATACAGCAGGTTCTTATTAGTAATCAATTTTATACCCATCAGTGTATACATGTCAATCCCAGTTGCCCAATTCATCACACACCCCCCACACCCCCACTGCTTTCCCTTGGTGTCCATACGCTTGTTCTCTACATCTGTGTCTCAATTTTTGCCCTGCAAACCGGTTCATCGGTACTATGCCCATTTTCTGGGGAGTTTTTTTTTTATCATAAATTAGTGTGGAATTTTGTCAAAAGCTTTTTCTGCATCTATTTAGGTGATCATATGATTTTTATTCTTCAATTTGTTAACATAGTGCATCCTATTGATTGATTTTTGTATGTTGAGGAATCCTTGCACTACTGGGAGAAATCCCACTTGAAGATGGTATATGATCCTTTTAATGTGTTGTTGGATTCTGCTTGTTAGTATGTTGTTGAGGATTTTTGCATCTATGTTCATCAGTGATATAGGTGTGTAATTTTCTTTTTTTGTGATATCTTTGTCTGGTTTTGGTATCAGGGTTATGGTGGCCAAGTAGAATGAGCTTCAGAGTGTTCCTTCTTCTGAAAAATTTTGGAAGAGTTTGAGAAGGATAGCTGTTAGCTATTCTCTAAATGTTTGATAGAATTTGCCTGTGAAGCCATCTGATCCTGGACTTTTGTTTGTTGTAAGATTTTTTTTTTTTGTGGTATACGGGCCTCTCACTGTTGTGACCTCTCCCATTGAGGAGCACAGGCTCTGGACGTGCAGGCTCAGGGGCCATGGCTCACGGGCTTAGCCGCTCTGCGGCATGTGGGATCTTCCCAGTCCGGGGCACGAACCCATGTCCCCTGCAATGGCAGGCGGACTCTCAACCACTGCGTCACCAGGGAAACCCTGTTGGAAGATTTTTAATCACAGTTTCAATTTCATTACTTGTGATTGGTCTGTTCATATTTTCTATTTCTTCCTGGTTCAGTCTTGGAAGGTTTCTAAGAATTTGCCCATTTCTTCCAGGTTGTATATTTTATTGGCATATAGTTGCCTGTTATAGTCTCTTGTGATCCTTTGTGTTTCTGTGATGTCAGTTGTAACTTCTCCTTTTTCATTTCTAATTTCATTGATTTGACTTCTCTCCCTTTTTTCTTAATGAATCTGGCTAAATGTTTATTGATTTTCTATATTTGCTCAAAGAACCAGCTTTTAGTTTCATTGATCTTTGCTATTGTTTTCTTCATCTCTATTTCATGTATTTCTGCTCTGATCTTTATGATTTCTTTCCTTCTACTAAGTTTGGGTTTTGTTTGTTCTTCTTTCTCTAGTTGCTTTAGGTGTAAGATTAGGTTGTTTATTCGGGATTTTTCTTGTTTCTTGAGGTAAGGTTATATAGCTATAAACTTCTCTCTTAGAACTGCTTTTACTGCATCCCATAGGTTTTGGTTCATCATGTTTCTGTTGTCATCTTTTTCTAGATATTTTTTGATTTCCTCTTTGATTTCTTCAGTGATCCATTGGTGATTTAGTAGTCTATTGTTTAACCTTCATGTGCTTGTGTTTTTCTACAGTTTTTTCCCTTGTGATTGACTTTTAATTTCATAGTATTTTGGTTGGAAAAGACACTTGATATGATTTAAATTTTCTTAAATTTACCAAGACTTGATTTGTGACCCAAGATGTGATCTATCCTGGAGAATGCTCTGTGTGCACCTGAAAAGAAAGTGTATTCTGCTGCTTTCAGATTTAGTATCTTATAAATATCAATTAAGTCCATCTTGTTTAATGTATCATTTAAGGCTTGTGTTTCCTTATTAATTTTCTGTCTGGATGATCTATCCATTGGTGAAAGTGGAGTGTTAAAGTCCCCCACTATTATTATGTTACTGTCAATTTCCCCTTTATGGCTGTTAGCATTTGCCTTATGTATTGAGGTGCTCTTATGTAGGGTGCATAAATATTTACAATTGTTATATCTTCTTCTTGGATTGATCTCTTGATCATTATGCAGTTTCCTCCCTTGTCTCTTGTAACAGTCTTTATTTTAAAGTCTATTTTATCGGATATGAGTATTGCTACTCCAGCTGTCTTTTGATTTCCATTTGCATAGAATATTTTTTTGCATCACCTTACTTCCAGTCTGTATGCTTCCCTAGGTCTGAAGCTTGTCTCTTGTAGACAACATTTATATGGCTCTTCTTTTTGTATCCATTCAGCCAGTCTATGTATTTTGATTAGAGCATTTAATCCATTACATTTAAGGTAATTATTCATATGTATGGTCCTGTTTCCATTTTCTTAATTGTTTTAGGTTTGTTTTTGTAAGTCTTTTTTCTTCCTTTCCTCTCTCGTTTTCTCTTTTGTTTCTTGCCTAGAGAAATTCCTATAGCATTTGTTGTAAAGCTGGTTTGGTGGTGCTGAATTCTCTTAGCTTTTGCTTATCTGTAAAGCTTTTGATTTCTCCACTGAATCGGAATGAGAGCCTTGCTGGGTAAAGTATTCTTCACTTTACATATATCCTCCTACTCCCTTCTGACCTCCAGAGTGTCTACTGAGAAATCAGCTGATAACC
This sequence comes from Platanista minor, assembly GCA_004363435.1. Taxonomy (NCBI): domain Eukaryota; kingdom Metazoa; phylum Chordata; class Mammalia; order Artiodactyla; family Platanistidae; genus Platanista; species Platanista minor. The sequence continues at coordinate 20,065 of RJWK010003483.1, forward strand.
TTATGTGGATTCCCTTGTACATTATTTGTTGCTTTTCCCTAGTTGCTTTTAATATTTTTTCTTTGTATTTAATTTTTGGTAGTTTGATTAATATGTGTCTTGTCATGTTCCTCCTTTGGCTTATCCTGTATGGGACTTTCTTTGCTTCCTGAACTTGGGTGACTATTTCCATTCCCATGTTAGGGAAGTTTTCAGCTATGATGTCTTCAAATATTTTCTCAGACCCTTTCTCTTTTTCTTCTTTTTCTGAGACTCCTATAATTTGTCTTTTTTTTTTTTTGTGGTACATGGACCTCTCTTGTGGCCTCTCCCATTGAGGAGCACAGGCTTCGGACATGCAGGCTCAGTGACCATGGCTCATGGGCCCAGCCGCTCCTTGGCATGTGGGATCTTCCTGGACTAGGGCACAAACGTGTGTGTCCTGCATCGGCAGGCAGACTCTCAACCACTGCACCACCAGGGAAGCCCGAGACTCCTATAATTTGAATGTTGGTGTGTTTAATGTTCTCCCAGAGGTCTCTGACACTTTCCTCAATTGTTTTCATTCTTTTTTCTTTATACTGTTCCATGGCAGAGATTTCCACCATTCTGTTCCAGGTCACTTATCTGTTCTTCTCCCTCAGTTATTCTGCTATTGATTCCTTCTCGTGTATTTTTCATTTAATTTTTTATCTTGTTCATCTCTGCTTGTTTGTTCTTTAGTTCTTCTAGGTCTTTATTAAACTTTTCTTGATCTTCTTGATCTGTGTCTCCATTCTGTTTCTGACATCTTGGATTACCTTTACTTTCATTACTCTGAATTCTTTTTCAGATAGATTGCTTATCTCCTCTTCATTTAGTTGTTCTTGTAGGTTTTTATCTTGCTCCTTTATCTACAACATATTTCTCTGTTGTCTCATTTTGTCTCACTTATTGTGTTTGTCATCTCCTTTCCACAGGCTGCAGGATCGTAGCTCCTCTTGCTTCTGTTGTCTTCCCCCTGTTGGTTGAGATTGGTCCAAAGGCATGTGCCTTTATCCCCTTGATAGGGGGTTTCATTGCTGTGGTGATGATCAGTTCCTGCCCTAGATATTGAGCGGGACTTCCCCTTTGTTTGTAGTTGTCACTGCCTTGTCAGGGGTGGTGTCTTCTCCCTAGTTGTTGGAGTAGAGGGCTCCAGATCTGTTTCTTAGCTGTGATTCCGAACTGTAGTGCAAGGTATGTGGGATTGGAGCACTCCCAGAAGCCACTGAGTATTCCTCTGGAGCTGTTCACCTGTGACTGTGCTCTGTTGTGTCTCCTTTCACCTGCTGTGTGTGCTCACAAAGTATACTATTGCTGGCACTGCTCTCAGTCCTGCCTTAACTGTGGGTATGCTGGTAATTGGTCCTGGTGACTCTCAGGACTTGTTTTCACCTGGTCACTGGCACAGGTCCACTGAGGTCAGGTCCCAGGAGTTGTAGTTGTGCACCTGGACCCACTGTGGGATCTATGGAGGCAGCTCAAACTCTGGTCTGGCCCAACCCCCATGTGCACATGCCTACAGAACCCAGACCTGCTAACAGACCCATACTAACTGCAAGAGCACTTGTGGTCCTTTCAGATGTTTCACTGGTGCTGAATTTGGGAAGCCATCAGTGATGGTGTAACTCCACAGTGTGCACAGCTGCAAAGAGGGATTTCAGCTCTTCTTCCTTAGTCTCACAGCCCCTGGGGCTCAGTTGTCATTTCAGCCCCTCCTCTGGGCAGATTTCCTAGTACAGGGAGCTATCTGTGGCCTCCCAGGACAGTGAGGCATGTCCCAGCACCCACTGGTGGATTTCCTAGTAGTGCGAGGTTTCTGCATGCTTCTTGGATGGTGGGGCAGCTCCTGGCACCCACTGACAGATTTCCTGGTGGGGGCAGTAATCTACACCTTCCTGGGACAGTTTTGGTATCCACTCGCAAATATCCTAGTAGCAAGAGCTATCCGCATGCTCCTGGGACAGCAGGGTGGGTTCCAGCATGCACTGACAGATTTTCTAGTAGCAGAAGCTATCTGTGCCCTTCCAGGACAGTGTGGGCAGGTCCTGGGGTCCACTGGTGAAATTCCTAGTGTCTCAATCTGTCTGCGCCCTTCCAGGTCAGTGGGGTAGGTTCTGTGACCTGCTGGTAGGATTCCTAGTTTTGTGAGTTTTCCACACCCTTCTGGATCAGGAAGCATGGGGCCTGGTGTTTGCTCATGGGTCCGGAAGAAGTGTCCAGTGCCTGCCTCTGGAGCCCAAGATGGTGACAGAAATTTGCACCTGTCCCCTGACCTCATGTAGGAGGTGTCCTGTTGCCCAGGAGTGCTCACAGTGTTAGAAATTCTTATGGTGGTCCTGCCACTCTCCTCGTGCACTTCCCAAGAAAGGTGCCTTGCCTCTCTGGTGGGCCCAGTTTTCTTCCTAGGACACCCTCAGTTGTCATAGCCCAACCTCTTCAGGCTCTTTCTGTACCTAACCATGGTCCTCTCTCTGGGACTGAGCTTCAGAGTCTGAGTTTCAGCACCTGACCCCCACTCTGTTGGGGAGCACAGAGTGGTGTTTTTGAACCTCTGTGCAGGTTACTCTCTCTTCTGCCTTCCACAAACCAGTTGCTACTCTTTCAGCCCTTTTAGGCTCTGAAACTCCCCCTGTGTCCAGTCTAGCTTCTCTGCTAGGTGTGGGAAGCTTTCCTCCTTCACAGCTCCCTCCCTGGGGCTCAGGCCCCATCCTGATTCTTTCTTTTTCTTTTTCCTTTTGCCCTACCCAGTTACATGGAGGTTTTCTTGTCTTTTCGGACATCTGTGGTCTTCTGTTGGAATGCAGTAGCTGTTCAGTGTGAATCATTCCACTTGTAGATATTTTCAATGCTTCTGTGGAGGGAGGTAGACCCTGTTTCCTTCTCCTCTACCATCTTGATCCCTTCCCTGCTATTGTGATTTTGAATCTGTAGATCATGTACTTTGAGTAGTATGGACATTTTAACAATCCATGAGCATGGAATATGCTTGCATTTATTTGTGTCTTCTTTATCACTAATTTGCAGGGTTTTTGTTTTTTGTTTTTCTTTTGCGGTACGCAGGCCTCTCACTGCTGTGGCCTCTCCCATTGCGGAGCACAGGCTCTGGACATGCATGCCCAGAGGCCATGGCTCACGGGCCCAGCCGCTCCACGGCATGTGCGATCTTCCCGGACCAGGGCACGAACCTGTGTCCCCTGCATCAGCAGGCAGACTCTCAACCACTGCGCCACCAGGGAAGCCCTAATTTGCAGTTTTTAGTGTACAAGTGTTTCACCTTCTTAGTTAAGTTTATTCCTAAGTATTTTATTTTTGTAATGCTATTTTAATTAGCTTTCTTAATTTCTTTTCCACATAGTTCATTGTTACTGTATAGAAACATGACTGATTTTTATATGTTGATTTTGTATTCTGCATCTTTACTGAATTTGTTTATCTGTTCTAACAGGTTTTTTTGTGTGTGTTGTGTTTGTAGAACCTAGTAATCCCACCTCTGGGTATTTATCCAAAAGAATTGAAATCATGATCTCAAAGAGGTATTTGCACTATTGTGTTCACTGCAGCACATAAATGTCCATTGATGGATGAATGAATAAAGGTAATGTGGTATATACATACAATGGAATGTTATTCAGCTTTAAAAAGAAGGAAATCCTTTTATATGTAACAACATGGGGAACCTAGAAGACATTATGCTAAGTGAAAGAAGTCAGTCATTGAAGAACAAACACTATATGAGTCCTCTTAAATGAGGCATTGAAAATATAATCAAACTCATAGAAGCAGAGGGTAGAATGGTGGGGGAGGGGAAAGTGGGGTGTTGCTATTCAATTCCTATAAAGTTTCAGTTATACAAGATGAGTAAGTTTAGAGATCATGCCTATAGTTACCGATACTATATTGTCCACTTAAAAATTTTTCAAAAGGACATGTTAAATGTTCTTACTACAGTTAAAAAAAGCAGGGCAGAAGAAAAAAGAATTTGAATTTTATCCACCAAATAATGGGGATCATTTGAAAGATTTTAACAGTGGATGAGGTGATAGAAATTGAATTTTATAAGCTAAAAAATTCCAACTGAGTACATTTATTTTTTTTCCCTTACTCACTCCCCCATGAGTAAATTTTAAAGATCTTATTGGCTTTATTCAGTGATTTGTAAATCAGACAGCCTCCAATCTAGGAGACAGAAAAGAGCTCTGAAGAGCTGTACAAAACAAAAGATTTTGTAGGCAGAAGAGAACAGTAACAAGGAAGTTACAGTAGGCATTTGCTGATGGGCTAAAACAGAGTTATGTCCCTTATATGGAGCAAAGGGAAGCCTTGGAGCTGGTCATGTAACTTGTGCTGAGCAGGCAATGCTGATTGGTTGCTCTAGGACGTTCTTTTCTGGGAGAGTCAAATATAGAAACTTAGTTAAATTTTGGTTTGCTGATGTGGGGCTTAGCCTGAGTGACTCCCATCTTGAGCCTAATCTGGTTACTTTTAACACTATCTTAGCAGAGTATGGGGTATACATTGCAATGGGGCAAGGCTAGAAGCAAAGGTCCATTTAGGAGGGAGTTTCAGTGCTCCTCATTAAAGCAAAAAATGGAGCAGATGTGGCAGGGATGAAGATAGATTGGACTCTTGGAAGACATTTTATTGTATTCTTTTTTTTTTTTTTCCCAGTACGTGGGCCTCTCACTGCTGTGGCCTCTCCCATTGCAGAGCACAGGCTCTGGACATGCAGGCTCAGTGGCCATGGCTCACTGGCCTAGCTGCTTCACGGCATGTGGGATCTTCCCGAAACGGGGCACGAACCCATGTCCCCTGCATCGGCAGGTGGACTCTCAACCACTGTACCAGCAAGGAAGCCCCTTTATTGTATTCTTGATGGGAGAATTCAAGATCCCTCTCAGGTCTGAGCTATAGGGTGAATGCCCGTACTATTAAATATGACAGTAAATATAACCAAGAGGAAAGAATTGTAAAGGAAGAGTTTTAAATTTGTTACGTGCAAGAAGAAAAGCTCAATCAAAAGTTGAAAGTTCTCTGGGCCAGGTCTGGGTATCTTACTTTAGGCTGTTATACATGGCTGAGGTTGATTAGTTATTTAATGATAAGGTCTGACAAATCTGGTTATTTGAAACTGAATTGTCATTAGTTGGAGCCTGATATAAAATGTTTAACTTTGAAGGTATTGTTTCTAGCCATTTCTTGTGCGAAAATTTCTTGACTTGGTCTAAAAAAATTATGGATCCTGCTGGAATAAAATTATGCTTTTGGTATGTATGCATTAATAAAATGTATGCATTAATAAAATACCTACTGATAAAATGCCACCCTGAATTTTTATTTATCAAAACAGAATCTCATGCATTTAAAATAGAATATTCAATAGAAATAGTGCATTTGTGTATGCAATGCATTATTTGTTCAATCAACAGATAACATTTGGTGTGCATTTGGTGTACATATGGTGTTACAGACCTCAAGGTAAATTAATCCAAGGACTCAAGAGGCCTGCAGCCCACCATGTGGTGCTTGATTTTACGGTTTAATTATCATATCATAGAAACAAAAGCAGGAAAATCTTACAAAGTCAGATAGAACCATCTAACTACTAATAATTGAAATGCTCTATAAACTTCAAAATCCAGTCCTGCTTAAAATTTTTTAATCAATAAAATTCTGACATTTCACTGGGAAGAACATCACTTCCTCTAAAACCACCTGCAACAAGAGATCCTTCTTATGAACAAGAGTCCTCTTGGCTCAAGGCTAAATCTTTGTTAAACTGATTTTCCCTTCATCCCATTTTAGCATTTTATTAATCTCTAGGTTTACTTGTTTGCATTGCCTTACATTGCAAAGAAGATCTGATCTCAGCATCATTCTTAGTCTGGGCTACATATATTTCTATACAATTAAAAATTTTTCTTTCATTACTGTAAACACAAATTTGTTAAATCTTAAACAATTTATGCAAGTCTCACTGTCTCATTAGCAAACCCTTATCATCCTATAAGCTGGTGCTAATATTTGTTTAATACATAAAATATTCATTCTCTAATTTAATAATTAATTGAGACTGCCTACAAATGTGTTACAGAGATGTTTGGGTCAAGAGATACCAGAAATGAGAATAACAGTAATTCTAATTTGGCTACAAAAAACACTTATTATCCCCCACCCCCCATGTTATTTAATGTTGTAATTAACTCCCCTATAGCCAAATTCTGAATAAAATCTTTTTAAAAAACTTTATTTGTTGGTCTACATTTCAGATACCTTTTTCACATGTAGAAGTAGGGTGTACATGATAAATTATAAAACAAATGGAACCATTGTAAAGCAATTATACTCCAATAAAGATGTTGAAAAAAACCCCCCAAAATCAACAACAACAGAAAAACAAATGGAATTACACAAGTAAATTTTTTCTAAATGCCACAATTGGATTACTTTCACCAAAGTGACTGTATCTGTGTTGCTTCATGTGCTCTCTAAAAGGAGTGAGTTACTTTTAATTTACTTCCTTAATAATGTTCTTGGGCTCTCTGTCAGCCAGAATAAAATAAATTTAATTTAGTTAATAGTTTGTCTAATTAATAATTTTATATCTTTCATAAATTCCTAGAAAGAAAACTAAATGACTATATACTGATCTGCAGTTCACTTCTGCAAAGAAGCCAAAGGAAAAACACCTCTTTAAAAATGTCTTGATTTTTAGCAAAAATCGTGGGTGAGAGCACCAATCAAGCCAGAAGTGTCCTAGTGTGAGGGAGTAAAAGGTGAAGTCAAGACTCTAGAACTGGGGTCGGGATCGCTAAATATTCCTTACTCTTTATGATATCTCTTGCTCTGCTTAGCTATGCCAAGTTGAAAAGACAAACGTTATCCAAATATCTTCCTGTTACATTTAAGCTACTGTGAGTCTCTGAAGCCCTGATAGGAATCTAAAGAGTCAGTGTACCTAAAAGAAAATGGGCCAGTTTACAAGTATGTATAGACCCTTACACATATTCTGATCATACTCCGGGAAAACATATGCTAAAGAGCTACAGCCTGAAACCTCACTAAAGGCCACATTTTTGTCCTTTACAGAGCTGCCTTTACAGGGTTTAAGTAGCAACAGAACAAAGAACTGGCCCCTGTTTCTCTGCACAGCAGTCAGTATATTTAGGCATAAACTGCAAGTCCCTATATGCAATAAATTCAGGCTGAGAAATGCGCTGTGATGATTACAAAATGTCCCAGACTTTATTCCTCACTGATATCCAAAAGCTTAGAAGTGATAATTCTTCTCACTGAGTTAAATTTTTTCCTATTGAAGTGAAAACACACTATCTCAGTGTTATCATTTAACCCATATTGAGACTCCATCAACTTGATCTTTTCCAGTGGACCAGGCAGCTAAAAATAAATCTTCGATGAAGGAGACGTATACTTGATGTGATAGTTTCAAGGTGTTTATGAAATTAGCAAGAGAAGTTATCTGTTGGACATGTAGGATTGGAGCTAAAATGAGACAGATAATTGGAGATAAAAGTTCAGTTTAGTCAGGATGTCATTGAGTGGAAGACAGAGGGAACTAAGGATACTGGAGGAATAACAACTTTTTTTTTTTTAAAGTACTAGTTTAAAAAAAATTATTTATTTGGCTGCGCCAGGTCTTAGTTGCGGTTCGTGGGATCTTTGTTGCTGTGTGAGGGATCTTCGTTGTGGCATGAGGGATCATTAGTTGTGGCATGCTGGCTCTTAGTTGCTGCATGTGGTATCTAGTTCCTTGACCAGGGATTGAACTTGGGCCCCCTGCATTTGGGAGCACAGAGTCTTAACCACTGGACCACCAGGAAAGTCCCATAGCAGCATTTTATATTTTATTTCATTTCATTTATTTTATTATTTTATTTATTTATTTTTTTAGTCCACTCCACGCAGCATGTGGCATCTTAGTTCCCTGACCAGGGATCAAACCTGTGCCCCCTACATTGGGAGCACAGAGCCTTAACCACTGGGTCACCAGGGAAGTCCTGGAATAACAAAATTTAAATACAACATTGTGTTTTTCTCTGAATGCATAAATCAAATATATTTATTTCATACAAATTAGAAAATATAGAAAAAAATGAATTCTGCAATGCAGAATCATTTTTAATACTTTGAATTATAACTCTCTAGTAGTTTCTACGCATATCTATACATTCTTCTTCTAAATAGAGTTAGTATTGTACTGTTTGAAAATAGCTTTTATTACCTCTTAACAATTAATGGCAAGCACAGAGCAAAATCTGGGCAAGAACATAGATCAGGTTCATAGACTACTGGAACCTCTTTTACACTGAGATTATTCACAAATATATCTGTAGGACACAATGTGTAGAATTTAGATTAACTGATTAAAGGATCTGTGTGTTTAAAAATTGATGTGCATACATTGCCAAATTTCATTATGAAGAATTTACACTTAAATTTACAAAGCATCATCAACTGTGTTTACTAAAGAGTACATGATCAAACTTTTCAAAAAGGTAAAAATCATAATCTTGCATTTTGAATGTGCATATCCTAACAAGGAGTAGTTTTGAATATCAGTGCCTGTATCAGTACAGTTCTCCCGATATCTCAAAGAAGTCTTGAGCCATTGTTATTGATTTACCCTTTGCCTGTTACATGCATTTTTCAAATTTATTGAGATATAACTGACATACTGTGCAAGTTTAATGTAGTGTTGATTTGGTACACATATATTGCAAAATGATTACCATGGAAGTGTTAACTAACACTTCCATCAAGACACATAATTACCATTTCTTTTTTTTTAGTGGTAAGGTTTACTCTCTTACTGACTTTCAAGTATGTAATACAGTGTTGTTAACTCTAATCACCATATTGTACATTAGATCCCCAGAACTTAATCACCTTACAACTGGAAGTTTGTACCCTTTGACCACCACTTCCCCATTTCTCTAACCCTTCAACTCCTAATAACCACAATTCTGTCTCTGTTTCTATGAGTTCAGCCTTTTCAGATTTCATATATAAGTGATATCTTACAGTATTTGTCTTTCTCTGTCTGACTTATTTCATTTAGCAAAATGTCCTAAAGAGCCATCCATGTGGTCGCAAATGGCAGAATTTCTTCCTTTTTCATGGCTGAATAATATTCCATTGTGTACCTATGTCAATATATCATACCTTTTTTATCTTTTCATCTGTTGACAGACACTTAGGTCGTTACCGTATCTTGGCTATTGTGAGTAATACCACAGGAAACATGGGATTGCAGGTATCTCATCAAGATTCTGTTTTTTCATTTGCTTTGTAAATATTTTCCTAATTTATTATTTATTTTTTGATTCTTCTGATGCTATTTTTCTTTCAAAAATATTAAATTTCTCAGCTTTGTTTTCTCTTCTGAATTTTATTTCTTGTATCAAAAAGTGAGCTTCTCAAGGATTTTAAACCAATTACCCACATTTTCCTCTAGTTCTTTTACAATTTTATTTTTAATATATAAAATATTGATTCAGTTAAAATATACTTTGACATCATAAATGAGGTAGCAATTCAACATTATTTTTTCCAAAAAAGTCACTTTTCTAGAGCATAGGTTTTCTGAGAAAAAAATAAAGCAAACAACAGAAGATATTGTTTAAAGAAAACGATTTTGATTGTTTATTCTGTCCCAAGAATAGTAAAGCTGGTTTCTGTTCAAGTTCCAGAAGAGCCTGATATTTGCAAACATTTTCTCAAATACAAGCATGTGCTTTGCCAGTAGAGTTTCTTGCAGAATGAAATAGCAACCTGGATTACAAAGGGCAATGATATTACAAGAATTAAGCTTTCCAGATTGTCAAGGTGCTGTCTTATTTGCACAGTATCACTGGCAGTTTCTTGCCCAAGTTAGGACCTTGGGAGCCCAGGGAAGCTGTGTTTCATCTGTTCCTGCCATGTGTGGCCACTATGCTTCTCCTAGAACTTTCTGTCTTTGGCTAAATGAATTTGGAATGGAGTATCTATGTATATATGTTTTCTTTCCCCAAATCTATAACCCAATGGAAAACCAGATTATCTCTATACCATTTGTTGTACAATTCATTTCTCAACACTGATTTGAAATCCCACATTTATCAAATTTTAAATGTAATGACATTTTTCACTGGACCCTCAACAAGTTCTATTGTTATCTCAGCCTATTAATTTGTTAATACAAAATGGTTTTAAGTAGTATAACTTGATATAATATTTAATATTTGATGGAAAAATAGTATTGTCGTTCTTTTCCATAAAATTCCAGGTTATTCATGCTTTATTTTCCAAATGAAATTAAAAATTTTTGTTATCAGGATTCTCCAAATAATTAGAATTTAAGGAAGAGTAACTTTTTTTTTTTTTAGTTTTAGGTATTTTTCTGTATTAGCAAAATATATTTCTATTTAAACTTTAATTCCTTCTGTAGCCATTAAAACTTTTCTTCACAGAGTTCCTGTACATTTGTTGTTTAACATACAAATTATTTTTAATGACGTTACAAATTGGATACTTTCTTCTCTTTTATCCTCTAGTTTTATGTTCATTACATTATTATATCTAGCAAAGCTACTGATTTTGTATATTAAATCTGCACCAAACAATTGTTTGTCTCTTTTATCTTTTTTTATGTTAAATCTCTGGGTTTTATGCATATAATTATATTGTTTACAAATAAAACTATTTGTGCCTTTCTTTTTCATTTGTCTACCTTATTTCATCTTCTCTTGGCTAATGCATAGCTACTAAACATATAGAATAATGTTAAAATGTGTGGGTTTCCCTGTCTTGTTCTAACCATAATGAAAACTTTTCTAGTATTACATGGTTAAGTATGATACTAGAATTTGATTTCAGTTAAATATATTAAAAAATTTTAATGTATCTTTTCTAAATCCTAATCCATTCAAATACTGAAGTACATTAAAATAATCATGCACCATGATCAAATGGTATTTTTCCAGACATATTTTCAAACTGGGAAATTTTAATATTAGCATTTTGAAGATACAAGGAGTATAAGGATGACAATATTGTAGGAGGTGCTAGAGAAGTGCTGACAAAAATCACACAAATATTCTTCATTTTTTAAAAATGTCAAGTGGGGCTTCCCTGGTGATGCAGATGTTAAGAATCCACCTGCCAATGCAGGAGACAGGGGTTTGAGCCCTGGTCCAGGAAGATCCCATGTGCTGTGGAGCAACTAAGCCCGTGTACCACAACTACTGAGCCTGCACTCTAGAGCCTTCGAGCACAGCTACAGAAGCCTGTGCACCTAAAGCCCGTGCTCCTCAACAAGAGAAGCCACTGCAATGAGAAGCCTGTGCACTGAAACAAAGAGCAGCCCCAACTCACCACAACTAGAGAAAGACTGCACACAGCAATGAAGACCCAACACAGCCAAAAATAAATAAATAAATACATTTATTAAAAATAAACAAATAAATAAAAAATTCAAGTATTTGTAGTCAATGTCATGCTAGATTTGATAAAAGAAAAATTCTGAAAGTTCTTCTTTTATTCACTTGTGAAACCATCTAGGGCCTAGTCAGGAGTAGGATTCACAATATGAACAATCAACAAAGAAAGAGTACTGGTGAATCAGGATGGACAGAGCCTGTAATCTGTAACTATGGGGGTTCATCTTTTCTGGGTGGGTAGAGGATAGAGAATGGCTCTTTGTTAATTTTCTCAGATTATTTTTTCCTCTTTGGCCCATTGATTTGTGTTTAGATTCTATATATTTATTGTGTTAAATTTTGGCAATGAATATTTTGCTAGAGTATCATCCATTTTATTTTTTCAAGTTCATTTGCACATATTTGAAAAAGTATTTTTGGAAAGTTATTTTAAAGTTATATGTGGTATTTACTCCATTGATTGTTATAATTTTGCTTAGTTGCACTTCACCTTCCTGTCCTGATTATCTGTTATGCCTTCCAAAGAACATTTCTTCTTTTTTTTTTAACTTTTTTTTATATTGGAGTATAGCCAGTTAACAATGTTGTGATAGTTTCAGGTGCACAGCAAAGAGACTCAGCCATACATATACATGTATCCATTCTCCCCCAAATTCCCCTCCCATCCAGGCTGCTACATAACATTGAGCAGAGTTCCCTGTGCTATACAGTAGGTTCTTGTTTGTTATCCAGTGTTGATCCCAAACTCCCTATCTATCCCTTCCCCCACCCTTCCACCCTGGTAACCATAAGTTCGTTCTCTAGGTCTGTGAGTCTGTTTGTTTTGTAGATAGGTTCATTTGTATCATCTCTTTTTAGATTCTGCATATAAGTGATATCATATGGTATTTCTCTTTCTCTGTCTGACTTCACTCAGTATGACAATCTCTAGGTCCATCTATGTTGCTGTAAATGGCATTATTCCATTCTTTTTAATGGCTGAGTAATATTCCATTGTATATATGTACCACTTCTTTATCCATTCCTCTGTACATGGACATTTAGGTTGCTTCCATGTCTTGGCTATTGTAAACAGTGTTGCAATAAACATTGAGGTGCATGCATCCTTTGGGACCATGTTTTTCCAAAGAACATTTCTTGATACCATTTGTAGTTTTGTTTTCTTGTTCTGATGTTAATTTTTTCTGTTATTATTATTATTAACGCCTTTGTTCTAGTAACTTAGTTTTTTTTCTAATTTCCTGGGTTGAATTCTTAGATTATTTATTTTTATTTGTTCTCTTCTTTCCATTTTCTGTTACTATATATGCATTTTAATTTTTAATTTGAGTTAATTCAGAAAATTATAGAAAGTACACATGAGGTAAATGACTAAAACACTAATACCACTAATAACTATAGATAGCTACCTTTAATATTTTGAGGTATATTACTCAGGTAATTTTTATATTCATCTAAAATTATAAATATGTGGGATCATGTCATAATGCTGTACTATAACCAGAGATTCTCCTTAACAATTAAATAATACACATTATTTTATGTTCAAACACACACATGTCCCATAATAATCATCACTATCATCATTTTTAGTGACACCAGATAATTTTATTTAACTTATACTCCTTATATGAACAGACTTACTTTCAAGGTTTTGCCTTTGTGTGTGTATATGTGTGTATATATTATATATATATGTATATATAATATATATATATATATAATATATATATATATAATATATATATATATATATTCTTTCTCAACTTTCTTTTCTCCCTGCTCTTTCCTTTTCCACCTTATTCCCTGTGGCTAAACAATGTTAATAATCTGGTTATATCATGAAATGCATATTTGAAGACATTTGTGTGTATTTGCTTTAGGAATCTCTCAATTAATAACACATAATGGAAATTCCTCATCAGTTATATATCCAGTTCTTCAGTTATATATAAAACACATTCTATTTAAGAGCTGCATAATAAACCATGGCTAGCTTATTCAACCATTTTCCTAATCATGGATATTAGAATCATTTCCAGTTTTTGAGCACTTCAAATATGTCTTTTTCATGTATCCTTCTATACTGCTGCTTTTTCGTCACAGAACAGATTCCCAAAAGTGAGTTGCTAGTTCAAATTACGCATTTATGTTAAACTTTAATAACAATTGTCAGATTGCTTTCCAAGGTTATTGTAGTAATTGACATTTCCATCAATGATGTAAGATAGCCTTAGTTTTTCTAATCTCACCAGCATTGAATGCTGGCATTCAACATCTGCAACATCTTATTGCAGAATAATATATGTACACAAAAATATACAAATTGTAAATACAGTTTGGAGAACTTTAAAAATATAAACACATGCAATCAAAAAACAGAACATTAGAAACATTACACATCCAAGGGGGGAAAGCCAGGAGTGGGGGACAAGGGGTGGGATGAATTGGGAGACTGGGATTGACATATATACACTAATATGTGTAAAATAGATAACTAATAAAACCCTGCTGTATAGCACAGGGAACTCCACTTCTCTGTACATTAGAAACTAACACAACATTGTAAAACAACTATATCCCAATTGAAAAAATAAGTTACAGAACCCTCCCTTGTGACCCCTTCTGGTAAACCAAGGTAGCCATTATACTGACTTCTAACAAAATCGATTTATTCTGACTGTTTATTATCTTTATATAAAATTAATTATATAGTATGTAATCCATTGTGTTTGGCTCCTTATGCTATCATGTTTTGTGAGATTCATCCCTATTGTTTCATGCAGCAAGAGTTCATTCCTTCTGACACTGAAAACTTTTGAAGGTGATTAATATGTTTATTACCTTGATTGTGGAGACGGTATCATTGGGTTAGATGTATGCCCAACTCACCAAATTGTACACATTAAATATAAGCATTTTTTGATATCAATTATACCTCAATAAAGCTGAAAGACTGCTCTATAGTACTTAACTATGTGAATGTATAATTATGTATTTATCCAATGTACTGTTGATGCACACTTACATTGTATCTCAGTTTTCAGCTACTGCAATCTCTGTCTTCTAAATTGGAGTATTAAAACTATTGACATTTAATGTGATTGCTTATAAGATTATATATAATTTATCTTGCTATTTGTTTTATAATATTCCCATTTGTTTTTTGTTTTTTGTTCTTTATCCTTATTTGTCAACTTTTGGATTATTGAGCATTTTTATGAATCCATATTATCTCTTTTTTTGGAATATTATCTATATGTAAGGTCTCTTGAAGTTGTCCCACAGATCACTGATGCTCTTTACATTTTTAAAAATTCTTTTTTCTTTGTGTGTTTCCTTTTGGATAATTTCTATTGCTATGTCTTCAAGTTCACTAATTTTCTCTTCTGCTTCCATAATCTGACACTCAGGAGAGTTTTTATCTCAGCCACTGTAATTTTCATCTATGAAAGTTTGATTTGAATAATTTTCTATACTTTCATGTTTGTAGCTAAAATATTTACTATATGGAATTGTTATAACAAGTGTTTTAAATGTCTTTGTCTGTTGATTCTAACGTCTATGTCAGTTATGGGTCAGTTTGGATTTATTTATTTTTCTTGTCATCATAGATTATATTTTCTGGATTTTCATATGCCTGGTAATCTTTGATTAGGTGACAGAATTTGTTAGTTTTACCCTGTATAGTCCTGTATGTATTTGGTATAAATATAAGCATTTTGAACTATATTTTGTAATGCAGTTAGGTTACTTGGAAAGAGTTTGATCCTTTTAGGTCTTGCTTTCAAGATTTCCTGGGAAGAACCACAGCAGAATTTTTCTGAGTCTAATTATTCCTCACTACTTAGGCAAGAATATTCTGGGTACTCTACCCAGTGCCCTGTAAATTATGAAGTTTTTCAGTCTGGCTGATGGGAACATCTCTCTTTTTTGCATATTCCCTGGGTACTATACCTCTAATAATCTAAGGTAGTTTTTTTCTCTAATCTTGTATATTTTCTTTTCTTTTTTTTTTTTTTTTTTTGTGGTACTTGGGCCTCTCACTGTTGTGGCCTCCCCCGTTGCAGAGCACAGGTTCCGGACGCGCAGGCTCAGCGGCCATGGCTCACAGGCCCAGCCTCTCCGCGGCATGTGGGATCTTCCCGGACCGGGGCACGAACCTGCGTCCCCTGCAGCAGCAGGCAGACTCTCAACCACTGCGCCACCAGGGAAACCCTAATCTTGTATATTTTCTTGACAGGCTTACTGATCTATAAATGAACATTCAAAGGAAACCTATGTTTCTCTGTAGGCCTCTACGTGTGCAGCTTTTTACTATCTTGTACTCTGATCTACAAATTCTATCTTTTTTTTCCTCTCCCAAATTTCAAATTAATTTCTGAACTCAAGGAATCTCTTGGTCTCTATCTGTGTTCACTTTCTATGTGCTGTACCCTAGGGACTTTCTAAAGACAGTAATCTGGGACAACTGTCAGGGTCATCTTATTTTTTTCCCCATCTCTCAGTGATCATTACCTAATGTCTAATGTAAACAACTGAAGTCATACAGAATATGTTTTCAACAACAAAAGTATTATATTAGAAATCAAGAGCAATAATAGGTTTAAAAAAGTTCCAAATATTTAAAGATTAAATAAGACAAGCCCCCAAAAGGCATAGGTCAAAAGGGATCATAAAAGAAAATAATCTAATTGAGGATGGCCATTATGACTTGTGTTAGGTGATATCCCATTATAGCTTTGATTTGCATTTCTCTAATAATTACCCATGTTGAGCATCTTTTCATGTGCCTCTTGGCTAATTGTACGTCTTCTTTAAAGAAATGTCTGTTTAGGTCTTCTGCCCATATTTTGATTGGGTTGTTTGTTATTTTGATATTGAGCCACATGAACTGTTTGTAGATTAAAAAAATCTACAAACAATAAATTCTGGAGAGGGTGTGGAGAAAAGGAACCCTCCTATACTGTTGGTGGGAATGTAAATTGGTACAGCCACTGTGGATAACAGTATGGCGGTTCCTTAAAAAACTAAATACAGAGCTTCCATATTATCCAGCAACCCCACTCTGGGGCATATATCCAGAGAAAAACAGGGTTCAAACGGATACCTGCACCCCAATATTCATTACAGTACTGTTTACAATAGCCAAGACATGGAAACAACCTAAATGACCATCAACAGATGAATGGATAAAACAGATTTAGTACATATATACAATGAAATATTACTCAGCCATAAAAAGGAACAAAATCATGCCATTTGCAGAGACATGGCTGGACCTAGAGACTGTCATACAGAGTGAAGTGAGTCAGAAAGAGAAAGACAAATATCATATGATAGTGCTTATATGTGGAATCTAAAAAAAAAAAAAAAAAGATACAAATGAAGTTATTTACAAAACAGAAACAGACTCACAGAGAACAAATTTATGGTTACCAGGGGGGAAGGGTGAGAGGGAAGGATAGACTGGGAGTTTGGGATTGACATGTACACACTATTATATTTAAAATAGATAACCAACAAGGACCTACTGTAAGCACAGGGAACTCTGCTCAATATTCTGTAATAACCTAAATGGGAAAAGAATTTGAAAAGGAATAGATACATGTATATGTATAACTGAATCACTTTGCTGTACACCTGAAACTAACACAACATTGTTAAACAACTATGCTCCAATATAAAATAAAAATTTTAAAAAAGAAAAAATCTAACTGAATAATAGGGAATATACTGCATATCAAAATTCAGGAAAGGAATATAACTGAAAAGGGAAAATTTTAAATTCTAAATGCTTACACAACAAAACAAGAAAGACTTAAGATAATTGATCTAGGCTTCAAATTTTAGAAGGTATAAAAACTGTCAATTAAACCCAAAGCAAATAAAGGAAATAATAAAATAATGGCAAAAATCAATGAACTAGAAAACACCTAACAATAGAAAAATGAACAAAGTCACAAGTTGGGTTTTTGAAAAGACTGATAAAATTGGTAAATGCTTGGCAGAATGATCAAGGAAAAAAGAAGAGAGCAACCTAATTACCAATGACCAATATTAAGTATGAAACCTAATTACCAATATCAAGTATGAAAGACAGGATAACAATATACACCTAAGAGAAATTAAAAGAATAAGGAAATATTATGACCAATTTAATGTTAAAAATTGTAATAACTTAGATGAAAGAAAAAAAAACACTTGAAAGGCAACTGTCTTACACCATATACAAAAATTAACTCAAAATGAATTAAAGACTTGAACATAAGACCTGAAACCATAAAAAACATAGAAGAAAAGATAAGCAGTAAGCTCTATGACATTGGTCTCAGTGATGAAATTTTGAATCTGACACCAAAACCAAAAGCAACAAAAGCAAAAATAATCAAGTGGGAATACATAAAACTTAAAAACTTCTATACAGCAAAGGAAACTTCCAAGAAAATGAAAAGACAACCTATTGAATGGGAGAAAATAATTGCAAATCATAAATCTGATAAAAGACTAATATCCAAAATATATAAAGAACTCATATAACCAAATAGCAAAAAACATCCAATCTGATTTTAAAAAAATAGGTAGAAGATCTGAGTGGACATTTTAACAAAGTAGACATACAGACATCCAACAGACACAAAAAAAGATGCTCAGCATCTCTGATCATCAAGGGAATGCAAATTAAGACCACTATGAGATATCACCTCACACATGTTAGAATGGTTATTATCCAAAACACAAGAAATGAAAAGTGTTGGTGGGGATGTGGAGGAAGGAAACCCTCATGCACTGTTGGTGAGAATGTAAATTGTTGCAATCGCTATTGAATACAGTATGGAGTTTTCTCAAAAAATTAAAAATAGAACTACTATATGATCCAGCAATTCCACTTCTGGGCATTTATATAAAGAAAATGAAAACACTAATTTGAAAAGAAATATGTGGTACATGACTCTTTTTGCAGCTCTATTTACAATAGCCAGGACATGGAAGCAACCTAAGTGTCCATCAACAGATGAATGGATAAAGAAGATGTGGCACATATATACAATGGAATATTAGCCATATAAAGAAACAAAATTGAGTTATTTGTAGTGAGGTGGATGGACCTAGAGTCTGTCATACAGAGTGAAGTACGTCAGAAAGAGAAAATCAAATACTGTAGGCTAACACATATATATAGAATTTTAAAAAATGATTATGAAGAACCTAGGGGCAGGACAGGAGTAAAGATGCAGACATAGAGAATGGACTTGAGGACATGGGGAGGGGGAAGGGTAAGCTGTGACGAAGTGAGAGAATGGCATGGACATATCTACACTACCAAATGTAAAATAGATAGCTAGTGGGAAGCAGCAGATTAGCACAGGGAGATCAGCTTGGTGCTTTGTGACCACTTAAAAGGGTGGGTTAAGGAGTGTGGGAGGGAGATGCAAGAAGGAGGAGATATGGGGATATATGTAAATGTATAGCTGATTCACTCTGTTACAAAGCAGAAACTAACACACCATTGTAAAGCAATTATACTCCAATAAAGAAAAAAAAGAAAAAAGAAAAGAAATATGGACCCCCATGTTTATTGCTGCACTATTTACAGTAGCCAAGATATGGAAACAACCTAAGTGTCCACTGATGGATGAATGAATAAAGAAGTGGTGATTATATATATATATCTCAAAACATGCAACAGAATATTATGCAGCCATAAAAAGAATGAAATCTTGCCATTTACAATAACATGGATGGACCTTGAGGGCATTATGCTAAGTAAAATAAGTCAGAGAAGACAAATACTATGATCTCTCTTATATGTGGAATCTAAAAAAAACAACAACAAAAATAAACCCAGGCTTATAGATACATAGAATAGATTGCTGGTTGCAAGAGGCAGAGAGGGGGAGTGGGAGAAATGGGTGAACTGTTTTTTAGTTTAAATAAACTAATTAAATTAAAAAAATATATCTAGTATCAGTACAATCTTTAGATATGGGGACCCTACTTTAGGATGTATTGACAGAAGGAAAGTTATAGAATACAGAACAATTCTTGTCCATTCCATTTCTAAACATTTCTAAAATGTTTCTAATTTATTCATCTCTCTAATGAACACACTAGATTAACAAAAACCAGGCTCTGATCATCACTCATTAGATTGACTTCTTAACAGATTTCTCTATTTGGGCTCTTGCCCATTTTGAGAGAGCAGTCAGAGGGATTGCTATAAAAAAAAAAGTAAGAGGGAATACTATAATCTATTTAATGTCAAAAAGTCAACAACTTAGATGAAAGAAACAAATTCCTTGAAAGATAAAATATACCAAAACCAAGCTAAGAAGAAAGAGAAAATATGAACAGTCCAATATCTAACATAGACTTTGGAATTTAAAGAAAGAATCCTTCCCACAGAGAAAACCTCTAAGCCTAGATGATTTCATTGGTGAATTCTGTCAAATACTTCAGAAAGAAACAATACTAACTATGCAAACTCCTTCATAAAATAGAAAAGGAGGAAACAGTAACCAAAATGTTTTAAGAAATGTTTTCAAGATAATAATTTTATAGACTAATATTCCTTAAGAGCATAGATACAAAAATCTTCAGCAAAATATTAGCAAAGTGGCTTGAAAAATACATTAAAAAAAAGAATACATCCAAACCATGTGAGATTTATACCAGGGATGTAAGGTTGATGTGACATTAAAAACCCAATATAATTCATAACATTAAAATACAAAAGTGAAAAACATATCATTTCAAGAGATGCAGAAAAATTATTTGAGAAAATTGAAAACCTATTAGATATTTCAAAAATAAAAAAGAAAATCTTAGCAAACTACAACCTTAATCTGGTAAACAACATCTACAAAAAACCCCAATGGTTATTATACTTAATGGGCAAATATTAAACATTTTCACCCCAACCATTCCAGAGGTTGGAAACAAATGAGATATTCACTATCAACACTTCTATCACCATTTTACTAGAGGTCCTAACCAGAACAATAATGTATGAAAATGAAATAAATAGCATTAAGATTTGGCAAGAAGAATAAAAACCATCTTCATTCACAAAGAATAGAATTATTTACATCACATATCTTGTCACTTGCACAAACAGTGTTAAAATTAATATGAGAAGTTTTCAATGTCAAAAAAATGTTAATTGTATACTATTAATGCCTAGTTGGGCCATGACATTGAAAACAATTCCAACTTTAATAGCATCTAAAAGCATAAAATACATGATAAGTTTTACCAAAATGTATGTTAGACAGCTACACTAAGTATAAAATATTAAGAGAAATTAAATAATACAAATAAACACTATTCTATTGTCATGTATTAAAAGACAATGTACTAAAAGATATACTCTGGTCATGTATTAAAAGACTTAATATTGTTAGGATGTCAATTCTCCCTAATTTGATCTACAGAGTCAATGTAACCTCAGTCATAATGCTGGAGTGTTTTTCTACAAAAATTGACAAGCTGGTAAAATTTATATGGAAATGCAAAGGCCTGATATTGGCCAAAATAATATTGCAAAAAAGAACAAATTTGGCAGATATAATTACCAGAGTTTAAGATAAAAAGTAATCTGGAGAGTGTGGAATTGGTTTAAGGAGAGACAAATAGATCAAGTGGATATAATAGCCAGAAACAGTTCAAAACATTTACAGTCAACTGATTTTTAACAAAGATGCCAGTGTAATTCAATGTGGTAAAGTCAAGTCTCTTTTTTTTTTTTTCCGGTACGTGGGCCTCTCACTGTTGTCACCTCTCCCATTGCAGAGCACAGGCTCTGGACACGCAGGCTCAGCGGCCACGGCTCACGGGGCCCAGCCTCTCCGCGGCATGTGGGATCCTCCCGGATGGGGGCATGAACCTGCGTCCCCTGCATCAGCAGGCGGACTCTCAACCACGGTGCCACCAGGGAAGCCCTCTTTTTTTTTAAATTTTTAAATTTAATTTATTTTTTTATACAGCAGGTTCTTTTTAGTCACCAATTTTATACACATCAGTGTATACATGTCAATCCCTATCACACAATTCATCACACCACCACAACCACCCCCATACCACTTTCCCCCCTTGGTGTCCATATGTTTGTTCTCTCTCTTTTTTTTTTTTGCTGTATGCGGGCCTCTTACTGTTGTGGCCTCTCCCGTTGCGGAACACATGCTCCAGATGCACAGGCTCAGTGGCCATGGCTCATGGGCCTAGCCGCTCCACAGCATGTGGTATCTTCCCAGACCGGGGCACAAACCCGTGTCCCCTGCATTGGTAGGCGAACTCTCAACCACTGCACCACCAGGGAAGCAGCATACTTTTTTTCTCTTCATCTGTGTCTCAACTTCTGCCCTGCAAACCAGTTCATCTGTACCATTTTTCTAGGTTCCACATATGTGCATTAATATATGATATTTGTTTTTCTCTTTCTGACTTACTTCACTCTGTATGACAGTCTCCAGATCCATCCACGACTCCACAAATGACCCAATTTCGTTCTTTCTTATGGCAGAGTAATATTCCATTGTATATGTGTACCACATCTTCTTTATCCATTCGTTTGTTGATGGGCATTTAGGTTGCTTCCATGACCAAGCTATTGTAAATAGTGCTGCAATGAACATTGGGGTGCATGTGTCATTTTGAATTATGGTTTTCTCAGGGTATATGCCCAGTAGTGGGATTTTTGGATCATATGGTAATTCTAGTTTTAGTTTTTTAAGGAACCTCCATACTGTTCTCCATAGTGGCTGTATCAATTTACATTCCCACCAAGAGTGCAGGAGGGTCCCATTTTCTCCACACCCTCTCCATCGTTTGTTGTTTGTAGATTTTCTGATGATGCCCATTCTAACTGGTGTGAGGTGATACCTCATTGTAGTTTTGATTTGCATTTCTCTAATAATTAATGATGTTGAGTAGCCTTTCATGTGCTTCTTGGCCATCTGTATGTCTTCTTTGGAGAAATGTCTATTTAGGTCTTCTTCCTAAAGACCTAAATTAGGTCTTTTCGGATTGGGTTGTTTGTTTTTTTTATATTTAGCTGCATGAGCTGTTTATATATTTTGGTGATTAGTCCTTTGTCTGTTGATTCATTTACAAATATTTTTTCCCATTCTAAGGGTTGTCTTTTCATCTTGTTTGTGGTTTCCTATCCTGTGCAAAAGCTTTGAAGTTTCATTAGGTCCCATTTGTTTATTTTTGTTTTTATTTCCATTACTCTAGGAGGTGGATCAAAAAATATCTTGCTGTGATTTATGTCAAAGGATGTTCTTCCTATGTTTTCCTCTAAGAGTTTTATAGTGTCCGGTCTTACATTTAGGTCTCGAATCCATTTTGAGCTTATTTTTGTGTGTGGTGTTAGGGAGTGTTCTAATTTCATTCTTTTACATGTAGCTGTCCAGTTTTCCCAGCACCACTTATTGAAGAGACTGTCTTCTCCATTGTATATCCTTGCTTCCTTTGTCATAGACTAGTTGATCATAGGTGCATGGGTTTATCTAGTTGACCATAGGTGCATGGGTTTATCTCTGGGCTTTCTATCTTGTTCTGTTGATGTATGTTTCTGTTTTTGTGCCAGTACCATATTGTCTTGATTACTGCAGCTTTGTATTATAGTCTGAAGTCAGGGAGTCTGATTCCTCCAGCTCCGTTTTTTTCCCTCAAGACTGCTTTGGCTATTCAGGGTCTTCCGTGTCTCCACAGAAATGTTAAGATCTTTTGTTCTAGTTCCGTAAAAAATGCCATTGGTAATTTGATAGGGATTACATTGAATCTGTAGATTGCTTTGGGTAGTATAGTTATTTTCACAATATTGATTATTCCAATCCAAGAACATGTTATATCTCTCCACCTGTTGGTATGATCTTGAATTTCTTTCATCAGTGTCTTATAGTTTTCTGCATACAGGTCTTTTGTCTCCTTAGGTAGGTTTATTCCTAGGTATTTTATTCTTTTGTTGCAATGATAAATGGAAGTGTTTCCTTAATTTCTCTTTCTGATTTTTCATCATTAGTGCATAGGAATGCAAGAGATTTCTTTGCATTAATTTTGCATCCTGCAGCTTTACCAAATTCATTGATCACCTCTAGTAGTTTTCTGGTGGCATCTTTATGATTCTCTATGTATAGTATCATGTCACCTGCAAACAGTGACAGTTTTACTTCTTCTTTTCTAATTTGTATTCCTTTTATTTCTTTTTCTTCTCTGATTGCCATGGCTAGGACTTCCAAAACTATGTTGAACAATAGTGGTGAGAGTGGACCCACTTGCCTTGTTCCTGATCTTAGAGGAAATGCTTTAAGATTTTCACCATTGAGAATGATGTTTGCTGTGGGTTTGTTGTATATGGCCTCTTTTATGTTGAGGTAGGTTCCCTCTATGCCCACTCTCTGGAGAGTTTTTATCATAAACATGGGTTGAATTTTGTCAAAAGCTTTATCTGCATCTATTGAGATGATCATATGGTTTTTATTCTTCAATTTGCTAATATGGTGTATCACATTGATTGATTTGCATATATTGAATAATCCTTACATCCCTGGGATAAATCCCTCTTGATCATGGTGTATGATCCTTTTAACGTGTTTTTGGATTCTGTTTGCTAGTATTTTGTTGAGGATTTTTGCATCTACATTCATCAGTGATATTGGTCTGTAATTTTCTTTTTTGTAGTATCTTTGTCTGGTTTTGGTCTCAGGGTGATGATGGCCTAATGGAATGAGTTTGGGAGTGTTCCTTCCCCTGCAATTTTTTGGAAGAGCTTGAGAAAGATGGGTGTTAGCTCTTCTCTAAATGTTTGATAGAATTCACCCGTGAAACCATCTGGTCCTGGACTTTTGATTGTTGGAAGATTTTTAATCACAGTTTCAATTTCATTATTTTTGATTGGTCTGTTCATATTTTTTAGTTCTTCCTGGTTCAGTCTGGAAGGTTATACCTATAAGAATTTGTCCATTTCTTCCAGGTTGTCCATTTTATTGGCATAGAGTTGCTTGTAGTAGTCTCCTAGGATGCTTTGTATTTCTGCGGTGTCTGTTGTAACTTCTCCTTTTTCATGTCTAATTTTATTGATTTGAGTCCTCTCCCACTTTTTCTGGGTGAATCTGGTGAAAGGTTTATCAATTTTGTTTACCTTATCAAAGAACCAGCTTTTAGTTTTATTGATCTTTGTTATTGTTTCTTTGTTTCTATTTCATTTATTTCTGCTCTGATCTTTATGATTTCTTTCCTTCTGCTAACTTTGAGGGTTTTTTATTATTCTTTCTCTAGTTCCTTTAGGTGTAAGGTTAGATTGTTTATTTGAGATTTTTCTTGTTTCTTGAGGTAGGCTTATATAGCTATAAACTTCCCTCTTAGAACAGCTTTTGCTGCATCCCATTGGTTTTTGATAGTCTTGTTTTCATTGTCATTTTGCTCTAGGTATTTTTTGATTTCCTCTTTAATTTCTTCAGTGATCTCTTGGTTATTTAGTAATGTACTGTTTAGCCTCCATGTCTTTGTTTTTTTAACGTTTTTTCCCTGTAATTTATTTCTAATCTCATAGCATTGTGGTCAGAAAAGGTGGTTGCTATGATTTCAATTTTCTTAAATGTACTGAGGCTTGATTTGTGACCCAAGATGTGATCTATCCTGGAGAATGTTCCATACTCACTTGAGAAGAAAGTGCAATCTGCTCTTTTTGGATGGAATGTCCTATAAATATCAATTAAATCTATCTGGTCTATTGTATCATTTAAAGCTTCTGTTTCCTTATTTATTTTCATTTTGGATGATCTGTCCATTGGTGTAAGTGAGGTGATAAAGTCCCCCACTATTATTGTGTTACTGTTGATTTCCTCTTTTATAGCTGTTAGCAGTTGCCTTATGTATTGAGGTGCTCTTATGTTGGGTGCATATATATTTTTAATTGTTATATCTTCTTCTTGGATTGATCCCTTGATCATTATGTAGTGCCCTTCGTTGTGTCTTGTAACATTCTTTATTTTAAAGTCTATTTTATCTGATATGAGTATGGCTACTCCAGCTTTCTTTTGATTTCCATTTGCATGGGATATCTTTTTCCATCCCCTCACTTTCAGTCTGTATGTGTCCCTAGGTCTGAAGTGGGTCTCTTGTAGACAGCATATAGATGGGTCTTGTTTTTGTGTCCATTCAGCAAACCTGTGTCTTTTGCTTGGAGCATTTAATCCGTTCACTTTTAAGGTAATTATCAATATTTATGTTCCTATTACCATTTTCTTAATTGTTTTGCGTTTGTTTTTGTAGGTCCTTGTCTTCTGTTTCCCACTTAGAGAAGTTCCTTTAGCATTTGTTGTACAGCTGGTTTGGGGGTGCTGAATTCTCTTAGCTTTTTCTTGTCTCTAAAGCTTTTGATTTCTCCATTGAATCTGAATGAGATCCTTGCTGTGTAGAGTAATCTTGGTTGTAGGTTCTTCCCTTTCATCACTTTAAGTATATCATGCCACTCCCTTCTGGTTTGTAGAGTTTCTGCTGAGAAATCAGCTGTTACTTTATGGGAGTTCCCTTGTATGTTATTTGTCAGTTTTCCCTTGCTGCTTTCAATAATTTTTCTTTGTCTTCGATTTTTTTCCAATTTGATTACTATAAGTCTCGGTGTGTTTCTCCTTAGGTTTATCCTGTATGGGACTCTCTGTGCTTCCTGGACTTGGGTGGGTATTTCCTTTCCCACATTAGGGGTGTTTTTGAGTATAATCTCTTCAAAAATTTTCTTGGGTCCTTTCTCTCTCTTCTCGTTCTGGGACCCCTATAATGCTAATGTTGTTGCATTTAATGTTGTCCCAGAGCTCTCTTAGGCTGTCTTCATTTCTTTTCATTCTTTTTTCTTTATTCTGTTCCACAACAGTGAATTCCACCATTCTGTCTTCCAGGTCACTTATCCGTTCTTCTTCCTCAGTTATTCTGTTATTGATTCCTTCTAGTATAGTTTTCATTTCAGTTATTGTGTTGTTCATCTCTGTTTGTTCTTTAATTCTTCTACGTTTTTGTTAAACATTTCTTGCATGTTCTCAATCTTTGCCTCTATTCTTTTCCTGAGATCCTAGATCATCTTCATTATCATTATTCTGAATTCTTTTTTGGAAGTTTGCCTATCTTCACTTCATTTAGTTGTTTGTCTGGGGTTTTATCTTGTTCCTTCATCTGGTACATAGCCCTCTGACTTTTCATCTTGTCTATCTTTCTGTGGATGTGGTTTTTATTCCACAGGCTGCAGGATTTTAGTTCTTCTTGCTTCTCATTAAAGTCTTTTTAATGATTGGTGCCAGAAGAATTAGATAAATATATGAAAAATAAATAAATCCAAACACAGACATTAATTGAGATTAATCATGGATGTAAAAGCTAAAACTGTAAAGCTTCTGGGAAAACAGAATATCTTTCTGGCCCTGGGGTAAGCAAATATTTCTCAGAGAGGACATAAAAAATACTAATGTTAAAAAAAATGATCAATTGAATTTGATCAAAATTAAAAACTTTTATCACTTCCTGGGAAAAATCATTTGTGATACATGTATTTGGGAGAATATATCAAGCTTATATTCAGTATATATCCAGAATTTATAAAGATCCAGAATTGAATAAAAAACAAAAATATACAATTTTTAAAAATGTACAGTAGATATGAATAAAGAATAGACTTTTCCAAAGAAGATATATGAATGATGAATAGGTGTGATCAACATCATTAATCATCAGATAAATGCAAATCCAAAGCACTGTGGGATTTCCACTATAATGGAAAATATTTAAACATCTGACAACACCAAATGTTACAAAAGTATGGAACAACTGGATCCCTCATATTTTTCAAGTGAGAATGTAACCCCCATTTGAAAAATGCTTTGGCAGTTTCTTATATAAAGTTCACTCTCTCTCTCTCTCTCTATATCTATATCTATCTATATCTATATCTATATCTATATATATATATATGTTCCATGACCTAGTAATTCAGTTGGTTGTATTTTCCTCAGGGACATAAAAATATATGTGCATGAAAAGACTTAGGAAAAAAATTTATAGCAGATTTAGTCATAACAGCCAAAACCCTGAAATAACCCAAATGTCTTTCAAGAGAAGAATGGATAAATAAATTGTAGTGTACTCACAAAATTGAACATGACCCAGTAATAAAGTACAAATGAATGAATGTACAACAAATGGATGAATCTTCAAAGCATTATATTATGTAAAATAAGCCAGATATAAACAATACATAGTCTATGTTTCCATTTGTATGAAGTTGAACAATAGACAAAATTAATCTATGGCTTGCTATTGAAATAGGGTGGAGGTGACTGGAAATGAACATGAAGAACCTTTATGAAGTGATGAGAATCATCTATATCTTGATTGAGGTAAGTGGTTATATATGTGTATACACTTGTCAAAATATATGGAATTATGTACTTAAATCTGTGCCTTTAACTGTAAATTTTACTTTAATTAAAATATAAAATAGTAGGGGATTGACTGATTGCTGGGGCTGGCTGGGAGTTCAGCAGAGCTGCAGAAATTCAGTGAATTTTCCAGTGAATTGGTACCAATTTGATGTACACAATGAAGGCAAACAGGAAACTACTGGGTGTCTTCTGCCCCTTTTCTTTAGAATGTTTTGTCTACTCTTTCCCCTCCATGTCTCCCTCTCTCCACAGAGAACACTCTCTCTCATACATCTCATTCTGAATAGGGTGAAAAGCAGGAAGTAATTATCACAAGAATTTACTATTTTAAGGTTCAGTAAACTTATGTAATTATGTGTTGAATGAATGAACTCCCAGCTATTAAAAAAAACCCTGGGGGCTTCCCTGGTGGCACAGTGGTTGGGAGTCTGCCTGCCGATGCAGGGGACACGGGTTCGGGCCCCGGTCCGGGTAGATCCCACATGCCGTGGAGCGGTTGGGCCCGTGAGCCATGGCCGCTGAGCCTGCGCGTCCGGAGCCTGTGCTCCGCAACGGGAGAGGCCACAACAGTGAGAGGCCCGCGTACTGCAAAAAAAAAAAAAAAAAAAAAACCCTGATAATTAATTAAAATGTTTTCTTCTAGAGAGTTGTGAGAGCTTACAGACAATTTTAACTAAAAGGAATGAGTGTTGCTGTCATGAGTATACGCAGTTTACATAAGGAGATGCTTATCTAAGATTTTCCACCTTTGTCCAGGACCCTTCACTTAGCATTGCTATCCACAGTGGTGCAGCTATTACTTTGCTCATGCCTCCCTCTTATCTCACAGTTTCTGCTTCCTGGTTTGGTCCAGGCCCTGCCCAGATGCTGATGCTTAGTTCCATGACCCCTTTAAGACTCCCTTGAAATTGGCTGTTGCTCTGGACTCTCCAGCTTTAAGTGTTGCCTGATGCAGATTCACCCACTGGTCTTCCTGGCATTATGGAGTATATTACATGCTCCTTGGAACCCTGCTTACCTCACTTGTCCTTCCAGCCAATCTCTGTCAGTAGAAAACAGAACTGGAGAGGAGGACTACAGGATAAAACTCATGAGAGGGACTATGTTTGGGAATAACAGAAGATATTGTAAAGAATGCTATTAATTGTTGAACACCATGAGTTTTCTGCAAGGACGACATAACTCTGTTGTATAGTCATACCTGTAAAAATGTGCTAGTGGGAAAAGTGTAATCAGTAAGAGATGGTGAATATCAGTACAAGTGATTAGCACTAATAGCAAAACTGCTCAAGGTATATGCTCAACTATGTTTTTGCATAGCACCACATCACAATATCAAAAGTTCCAAAATTCCATTAGTATACTTTAAATTATATCCACTAAAAGAAAAAAAAAGCTGCTGGGACCTGTATTTTAATGAATACTCATGACTATGATCATCTGTTTCATGTTGTCTTGGAATGTAATGACCGTTATAAGTAATTCTCATGAGGTCCTCCTAGGTAAGCAATGCCTACATCTAATTTTAGACTTTTAAGCTAAACATGAGAAAGTAAATGTAAAATCCTTATAATGGAGACAAACCAGGTTTGTATATCTCCTGTGGAGCTTTAGAGGTCATAAGCTATTAAGTGTACTGTATCTGTCCATTTGTGAGGCTTTTTGTGCTTTTGACAGAAGCTGTTTATATGGAGTTGTCCTTGTAGTAGTAAGTAGGAAGGTTTTTACTTCCAGTAAATTATTTTTCCTGGAACAAAAAGGCAGAAGAAATCCTTCAGTGTCAAACCTCTCTTATTATTACTTCAGTGAATCTAAAATTACATTATCTCTGTTCCCCTAGACCCTGTTGTTACATCCCTCAATATGGTCAAGTCTGATGGGATCCAGATATAATTGTAGATCTATTTTGACTGATGGTATTTGGCTCCAACTTAATATACACAGTGGACTCAGCAGTCCTGACTCTAAATACATCCATTGAATCCATTTTTCTCTCCCCTTCAATTGCATTCTCAAAACCAGACTCTGATTTTCTTCTATCAGAGAACAGGAATAACTGCACAATAGATCTATGTGTACTTAGAGGCTGATTGTAGCTTATTCTATCCTAATAGATGATATTTTTAAATGTGTTGGTGTTCAAAATGATAAGCACCAGTTTGATATGTATCATCTTCGATTATCAACTGTTGGTAACTCTCACCAAGGATCTTTTATGCAGAACAGCCTATATCCAAATTATTTTTGTTCACATTCCAAAATGCATTCCCCCACTCTCTTCACCCTGTCCCACCTACAGGTCACTGGTAAATACTTGCACAGGGCCCTGGTGGGAATCGTGTGTCATATGGAAAAAGGTTAATAAGCACTGTTACATAGTTGGATGGTTTATACACAGGCAATATACAATATTGAATGATAGTGTACATCAACATGATTTTGTTTGTAATTAAATGTGTGTGTTTGTGCATATATACATATCTGTACTTTTTTTTTTTACAATATATGTTACTTTCCTATGAGAAGGGCAAAAAACAAATTTAAAATCTTCAATTGTTTTTTCTTTATTTCTTTTGAAGATAATGCAGCACATTTAAATTTTAATGTGACAACTCACACCTGTAGTACATGTGGTGTTTTGCAAGTAATTTGTTAAAGTGTTTAAACTTGGTAAAGATTTGTTTATAAAGGAGAGTAGATTCAGGATTAGTCATTTCTGTTTACTTCCATTCACTTACACATTCACAAATTAAAACGAAAAAGTTGGAGTTACAGATAACATGTGAATGTCATAACTCACAGTCTTTCCTATAAACTCTTCCATACCCAGGAAAACTTGTAAAGTCTATGGACATCTGACTAGTGCACCAAGGCAGCAAAAGGTCAGTGGTCCAACAGACAGGTGTCTTTTATAAATCTTCACAAATCAACCCTTAGTAACCCTTTGATAATTAAAATTCCTACCTTTGTTTAATGTCATAAGACATAATCATGAAGATGTTTGTATTCTCCACTATTTTTGTGTTTCTTTAGACTTTGTTTTCTTAAGGAAAAGTAAACTCTTTATCTTTTGTTATCTTATAATTTAGTATTTCATCTCATGAACTTGAAAAATTTTAAATTATTTTCTCCCTGAAACATCATTTCCTTTGCTCATCCTAGAAAGCTAACTCAGAATGCATATCCTTGTGTGGTTTTTAGATTGTTGTTCTTAAAGTCTTGGTATAAATCTTTCTTCCTCCTTTCCAAAATGGTCTTTACTGGTACTTTACTCCTTAGTCCACCTGTACTAATAAGCCAGTTTTAAAGAGTATCTTTAACACATTGGCCTGGATAAGAGAAAAAAGAAAAAAGACAGAGTTAACTTGCATTACTACAACTCTGAAGAACCCAGAAAAGGAGACAATGTGGTTGCAAATAGAAATTGCACCATTTGGGTAGTTCTCAAGATTGCCAGATAGTTGGATAGCAATTAAGCACCATATTCTCCATTCAAAACTCTCACCTGTATAGTAGGGTCTGAAAACTTAAGAACTACATTTCCCCAAATCCCTGTCAGCAAGGCTTGAGTTGTATTTCACAAGTGAGAGATACTCACATAAATTTTGGAAAGCAGAAGAGAAACAAAAGGCATTACTGAGTCTATGGGAGGGATGGGCAGGAGAGTGGCTTTAGCAGGAGGCAATAACATTTTCACAGATAAATTTATGCTTATTCCTGTGTATTGTCCACATTGCTGTTCTAGGTATTCGTTGTGGTTTCCTGCAATTTTGCACTTCCTTGTTTCCTCAATGTCAGTGGAGGCTTTTCCTAACTTTCACTTTTCCAGTTCCTCCAATGGTTTTGCAAGATTTTAATTTCCTGTATTAAATGACTTTTTGCTGGAAGTACCTGTGATCGCTTCTCCTTAGCTATCTGAATCATGACCAAGACTTCACTGGCTGCTAATTGCTTCCCATGTACAAGGTTCTAGATAATTCTGAGTGAGCCATAAGTGGAATCTATTTATAGAGGTCCTTCAACAATGCCAATGTCTATCCTTACTGACCTTCAGAAAAATAAAGTCAATCTAATCTTGAACAAATATGCATCTTTACTGGATTCCAGCATAGCTAAAACCTTACTTTTCTACAAGTTGTATGATAAAGATGGTTTCCTATCGTGTAGCTTATCTTTTACATCCTTATGGATGTATCTTCAAATCTGCTTTAATATTTACTTGACTCATCAATTCAATTTCCTTGATGGATATTTACTGAGCACTTACTTGGTGTTAGGAACTGCAAGTACCTGTGATACCACAATGATTAAAACAGTCCTGGTCCCCTGACTTCATATGCTCCATATGTAGCAAATTGGAAAAAGAGAATCTGCAAGGGTAGAACATATAGGTACTATACGTCCTTCCAAGTCATAGAAAGATTTTGGCATAAGAGTGATGAGGGGAAAAGTGATTTGATAAAATTTGAGTTTTTTGAAAAAAAAATTGGCTAGTGGGCAAAGTTGGATTGATTAGGAAAATGATGAGATATAGAAAGAACAATTAGGAAGTTGCTACGTTAAACCAGATGAGAAATATAAGGATCTAGTGAGATACTCACAGCCTGAACTATGGTGGGGAGCACAGGAAGGGAGAAAAGTGAATTGATTCAAGAAACATCTAGGAATTAGCACAAAATGTGAGAATTAATTGGACATGTGTGATAAAGAGACAGAAGAGAAAAGAGTGACTCCAAAGTGCTTACAATTTTGGGAACGGGGTGGATAGCAGTGTCATGACTGGGACAGGCAATACAGGAAAACAAAGTGGAGGGTGAGGTGGGGTGTGGATCAAAATGGTAGGTTCTGACTTAGACACACTGGGTTTGATCTGCTGGTGAGAAACTATGTGGGCAC
Source organism: Platanista minor (assembly GCA_004363435.1). NCBI lineage: Eukaryota > Metazoa > Chordata > Mammalia > Artiodactyla > Platanistidae > Platanista > Platanista minor. The sequence goes on from RJWK010003483.1 coordinate 52,832, forward strand.
ATCAAGTGGGCTGATAGAGGTTTGACGTCCAGAAGAAGGGTCAGGTCTGAAAATAGAGGTATATTCAGGCATTGTCAGAATATGGATTATACCTGCAGCCACAGGAATGAGTCCATTGCCTCAAGTTCATGCACAGACTGGAGAGAGCACTAGACTAACTGTGCAGGAGCCACCATGATTTCCCTTTCTTTTGTTGTGTCAAAGGCTATCTCATCTTGGACAGGAACTCTGACATAAATTAACACACATTTCTCTAATTTCCCAAATTCTTTTTTATTTCAACAGAAAAAATCACTACATAAAAGACATTTTATTAATGAGTTAACATAATTAATTAGATCACAAATATTAATTGGATTCTAATAATTTACTATGATAACAGGTGATACAGTAGCATGCACATTTCCTACAGTGTAAGAATTCTCCAAGAGGAAAAAAAAAATCTTTGAGCACATTATATATTAGCATCTTAAACAAAGTAACTGCTATTTAAAAGACAAAAAGCTTCTTCTGGGACAGTTATGCCAGGTCCAGGAGAAAAATGAATTATTCAATTATATGTTTACAGATATACATTATTTGTCAACTTCTTATTCAGTCTTACACTTAATCTAACTTCCATTGTTTTCATTCTTTTTCAGTATTCCAAAAGTGCAGTCTACTTCAAGACCAGTCTTTTATTTCTAGCATGAAAATAATTCAGTAAGAGCCATAATATGAATTTTTAATGTATCCATAAAATAAGTTGCTCCTGTTCACAAAGTTAATGTTTATAACTAAATGCAACAGTCATGCTGAATTTACTTAAAATGTAAGGAATCTATTCACAAATTCAGTCATACTTATAAAAAAATATGATTACAATGAAACTTCATTAACAGAATTCAAAGAAGTACAGCTATTTTAATATCTCAATTATTTTTCATGAATGTAATAGGGTTTTAAGCATCTTTGGTTGGATAATACTGAAATAAAAATTGTATTCACAAAATCATTAAAAGTATTACAGCATCTATGTTCCACTATTTATAGGTAAAATTTTATTATGTATATATTCAGAAGTTATCCAAAAATATAGCTAATTATTTTGAAAGGAGGATAACTTAGGTTGAAACTGGTCCAAACTGAACATTTTTAAAGTGGAATGAATGTGATGTTTTTAATACTTCTTACCAGATGGGTTCCATTTTTTGATGAAGTTACATTGTTTTATGAACTATGATTGGGTCCATGGAAGATGAATTTCAAAAGTAAATAATAATAACACTGCAGTAAACACATTAGAGTATGTACCTGTGCAAAAACTGCTTACAAATAACCGCAAAATGTTACAAAATGCCACAAAACTATTTCCTATTCTGATTTAATTTTTAGTGAGGACAAACTCAGCTCCAACATAGGAATAATATGTGTTCAAAAAGTTATAACAATTAGCAATGATTAAAAGTATTGTGTGGCATGCTTATTTGTTATCCAAATAGTAACTATACAAAGCAGGGACAAGTTGAAATGAGAAGTTAAATGATGGTTTACATTTCTCTGAGAATTTCAGCCATTGATTCTAAGTTGAAGAAACTTTTCGTTAAATGTGCATTTGGTTTAAAAAAACAATTGGCTGGAAAATTGTTGTTTCTTTGATATAATAAACAATGCTGATGTAAAAAAAAAAAAAACAATTGGCTAACTGGGTGGTAAAGATTTCCCCATCATTTGCCAAAACACTAATTACATAGAAAATTTCAGTTTATTTCCTTGAAGTCATTCAAATAGTTGGTAACATTTACCTGCAGTGTTCTCTGATGGTTTTAGTCCATAGGAAGAATAACAAAAAGGCAAAATACAATAGAGAAGAGTCTGTGGCTTTCTAGGGAAATTGGTATTGGCAGCCTTTTCATCAGATGAGGGGGGAGCAGTGAATTATACGTCATCCCAATTCTATGCCCTAATGTGATTTAAAAATCAACTTTTTTACCCACCACCTCTTAGCAATGCTGATAACACCAACTCCTTGTTCACGTTTCCTTCACTCTGGGAAACAGTCAAAACCATGTCTCTCTGCTTTTATTCATAATCCAACCTACAATCTAAGCAACCGTAAGCAAACTTTTGTTGCCTTGTCTTTGAATTTGAGTGTTTTTACTAGACTCTGCCAACAAGTTTTCCATGAATTACATTACAGATGCTTCCATTCAGATGCTTCCTTAAAATGGGAAATGAGGATGCATCTACATGCCCCACTCAACCAGGTTTACAGCTCTGGTCAGAATTCATCCATATATTTTCACATAGCAGTTTCCTTAGACGTTAGTAGCCTCTGTGAAAGAATCGTTGGGACCATTGTTCTCTGTGGCTTCCAGGTTCTTTTTTGCCTTGAATGTCACAGATACCTCGGAGTGAATGGCGTCTAACCTCTGCTCACAGTGGAAGGCTGAGAGGAAAGCCTTTCTGTAGTTGCTGTTCATCCAGCCATAGAGAAGGGGGTTGGCAAAGGTGGAGCACATGGCAATGATATGGAACACAGTGAAGATGAGTTTGTACTCCTTCAGGTCCAAGACTTGGTTGTCAATGTCGACAACAAGTTGGAAGGCATGGAGTGGCAACCAGCTGACTGCAAATACCACCACCACACACACCAGCATTTTGGTGGTTTTTTGCCTCCGCTGATGGTAGTGGTCATTAGCAGCTCCAGGGGTGACATGGTTCTTAAGTTTACTCCAGATACGAGTATAGGAAACAGAAATGATGCCCAGAGGCAAAACATACAGGATTAATAAGGAGGAAAGACTGTAGACAGTGCCATAGATGCTCTTCTCCTCACCAGGCCACTTCTCAGTACAGGCCACAATCTCAAAGTCAGGAATAATCTCAATCAATGAATACTCCCGGAAGATGGCCAGAGGGCTTGCTAGCAGGGCACTGATGCCCCAAGCCAAGCCAATAATCAAGAAGCTTATTTGCTTGGAAATCTTGCTCTCCAGGTGGTAGACAATGCAACGATGCCGGTCCAGGGCAATTACTGTCAAGGTGATGGTGGACACTTGTACTGCCAGGCCCTGGGCATAGGGCACCAAGTGGCATAGGACAGGACCCATTTTCCACTCCCCCATTAAGGTGTAGGTAAGTGTAAATGGCAAGCACAGGGTGTTCACCAGAAGATCCGCCACAGCCAGATTGGCAATAAAAAAGTTGGTTACTGTACGCATGCTCTTGAATTTGATCACCACATGGATCACCAAGGAATTTCCAATCACCCCAAACAAGATGATGGAGCAATAGGCCAATATAAGGATGATCTGTACCTCAATCAGCTTGGTGCTGTCTATAAGCTCCGGCTCAGAGTTAGGGGCCAGCTCCCCTCTAGGAGTGGTGTGCCCTGGACCGAACTGCTTCACTTTCATTTCTTCCACTGTCTGGTTCTCATCAGCCTCTGCACCTAATGGGCCCATTTTCATCAACTAGCACAAGAATCTACAATTTAAAAAATGAACAAATATGGAACGAGGAAAACTCAAGGGTGTAAGGAATATCACAAATGTATTGGTTTCATTTTGGTTGGAGCTCAAAGTACCTGTCCTCTGATCCCTAAATTTGCACATAGTAGAACATTTCAGTAAAGTGGAGTCTATTCACAAATATGGATGAATTAAATCAGATCCTTGAAATGTATATTATGAAGGCAAAATGTAATGTCTACAGTATAGACACAATTCCTATGTGAATGCTACCAAATTGATTCAATCCATTTTAAGTGAGATGGATATTACAAACATCAATTAATTTTATAACTGCTATAAATTCATCAAATTAATTTTAAAGTAGATAAAGTTTGCTTCAATATCTTGACTGTTTTAAATTTATAAATATAGCAACTAATTGCACAGAAAAGAGACAAACATTAAAATCATTTGCCTGGTGCTTGGACTTTAGGAGTATAAAATATTTAAGATAAACTGAGCAGATTCTGTTTCATAGCCATTTTTTTCTAATGTAGGGATTAGCATTAAAAATAGGTAGCCTGTGTAAAACAGCAGCTTTTTGATGATCTGAAATACACTTCCTACCTGACATACAGCAGAATCCTACATAGGAACTGTATGAAAATATGTCCAATATGAATTTCATCTCTCTCTAATCCCTGAATACAAAAGTTTTAACACCTTTCTTCTCTAGTCACCCACCTCAACCCTCAGAATCCTTCTGTGTGCCCTACTTAGGTTAATACTATCCTCATTAATTAAGCCACGTAAAGTTAAGAAGCAGGTGACTATGCATGCTTTTTCATCTCCTTTATCTCACATGTTTAAGAGAACTCTCAGACTACTCTTAAATATCTCTCCCAATGGTCCTCTTATTTCTACCACATTAATTTTGTCCTTCTTGATTTCTTACTGTAATAACTCTAATAGTTGTGTAACTTATCTCCTTGTTCCCTATCCTTCCTTCCTTCCTTCATTTCTTTCCTCATTCATTCATTCATACACTTAACTAATATAATTAAGCATCTACTAAATGCAGGGGTGGCTCCACTTTCATGATGCCTATACTTATTCAAATGTGCATTCAGCAAGTATTTAAACCCACTGTCAGGAATTAGGATTTGTACTGGGGGAAAAAACAACAGGATAGTGCCCTCACTCTAAAGCTCTTACATTTACTGAATAGAGCATACTCTGACATTAAAATGTCTTTTCTGAAATTCAGATGTGATCATTTCATTTCCCCAACATCTCCAAATTGCTTCAAATAATACTAATCAGTTTCTAATATAAAGTTACCTTCTCAAGTCTATAAAAACATCCGGAGCCCAACATCATAATGGTAGTACTTTTTGAATATACTCATAATGAAAAAAGGCTGCCACCATTAATTCAAAACTCTTTGAAATGAATTTTTTTTATTAATCATAACCACATCTACCTACATTGGTAGGTGAGTCATATTTATTCATGCCACAGACAATGTCTGGCTGAGCCTGTTTGCTCAGCTCCATTCTTCCCCTGATGCTGGAGGGCTGACTCTTGCAGACCATATTTCCAGGCACCCAGGACATTGGGATGCTGGCTGTGCTTGGCCAACAGGAGGTGCTGGCAGGTAACTAGGAGGCAGGAGGAAGGGAGAATCCAAAAGCCACTATACTCTTCTCCCTCCCTCTCTCCTCTTACCAGTGCCTCAGCAGTCCCTCTATGGCTGGCTCCCATGGAAATGGTCTGCAGTGATTTTGTTTCCAGTGGAGGCACATGGTCCCTGGATTCAGTCACACCGCTTTTTCCCTGTGTCCCTCTATCTGGAGGTAGTAATGATTCTTTGCTCTTGCTAATCCCTGTGTGGCCTCAACATCCTCTGCTTGGCTTCCATCACTTGTGTAACCAATTTTCTGCATTAAATTCCTTCTCTTTTGCATTCTTGAATAGGTTCTGTTTTGCATGATCTGCTGGGCTGCCCCTGCATATATGCTTTCATTGATTTGCTCTCCCACTGCAGTTGCTGCATGTACAGGCTGATAACACTGACATACACAAGAAAATCCCAACTCCACTGTATGACATTCAAAGCTTTCCTTGAACTCAACCCTGCCTTCATCTCTCCTGACATCTTAGGATATATCTGATGCTTCTGTCATACCAAACTATTTCCTATTCCAGCAACACATCAGCCTTTCTAATGCTTCTCTGCTCTCCCTATTCACTTATCTCAACAACCTGTGCTCACTTCTAATCCTGCAAGGAGCACATGACACATCACAGTTGTTTTCCTTCAGCCTCCTCACCACAGCTGTGTTTTTTAGGACACAGTCTGGATTGTTTCCATCCATTGTTTAAATCTTAGCAAATATGGAAAACACAATTTTACTGAATAATTAAGGTCAGCAAAATACAAAGTAACAATTTTGATCCTTTCCTTTACTGAAGATAATTGCCTATACAGGATTCTTGCTCTGATATGACATCTCTGTGTTTATTTTCTTGTTCTTAATCAGGTAACCACCTCTACAAGAAAGTTGTTCCAAGATATAATCTCTGATTAGAATATTAAAAATTGTTAGTACACATCACAAGGAAACTTTCTCTCTCCAAGGGCTTAACACACACACACACACACACACACACACACACACACACACACACTAATAGTTGCTTATCATAGAGATGATAGAGATTTTCACATACTTATGCATTTTCTTTACTGATATATTCTCATTCTCTCTGCATACATTTCAAATAGAATGTTCTAAAGAGCTCAGGCCTCCTTTTGCACTTGCCTCCATTCTTTAGTGATTAGAGAAAGTGGAAACTAACCATTCAAATCTTGGAATGTTTTATTTGATGGGCCCTTCCATTTCCCTTGGACTAAGAAAGAGACTCTACAGAGCACAGTCAATCCTGACAAATCTTTAACAGAACTAACAAGACTCCAGAAGGTCTGAGTTTGAGGTTTGCAGCAAACTAAATTGAGAGCAAGCCCAAGATTGATGGTTATTAGGAGCATATTTGATTTATTAACTTATTTTGTTTTTTCTTTTCAGTCTCATTTTCTTTATTCCCTTCTTTAAAGCTTCTCTACAGGAATGATTATTGATCTACAGGGTATTAGCATGTGGATTCCAATAGTTGTTCTCAAGCACACGACTGGCCTTCAACCAGGTCAGAGTGTTACCCAGAGAATGTATAATTTTATGACTGCACTTCTGGAAAAGTGGAAGAGGATAAGAGAGTACACAGAGAGAGCTGCCAGAGTAAAAACTCAAAAGCACAAAAATTCAAAGATGACTAGAAAAGGGGAAAAACCTTTCCATATGAAATAAGGTAAAAATGAGGCATTCACACTGTTCAAGACATTCAAGGAGAACTGTGAGTGGTAGTTTTCTTGAGCGAGTGAATCGTTAGAGATTCTGCTATAGAACTATTTCTTCGTAGATATGAAAATAGCTTCAGGACTTTTTTTCCTCCAGAGAGTCAAAGAACTTCAAATTATCTAAATGGGAAACCAGTTTATGCTTTGACTCCATATTTATTTATTTATTTGGTACGCGGGCCTGTCACTGTTGTGGCCTCTCCCGTTGCGGAGCACAGGCTCCAGATGCGCAGGCTCAGCGGCCATGGCTCACGGGCCCAGCCGCTTCTCGGCATGTGGGATCTTCCAAGACCGGGGCACAAACCCCTGTCCCCTGCATAGGCAGGTGGACTCTCAACCACTGCGCCACCAGGGAAGCGCTCCATATTTAAATTTGTGGGATTTTTTGCAACAGTATTCTTCTGTCACAGGTTGGCCTTAGAAAAAACAATACCTTTACAATCACAAAACTTTCCAGGAATTTTTTTCAGGGAAGAATCCCAGAAAATATGCCATATGCCCTATATGTATTAGTCCTGGAGAGAGGGGGTGTGGACATCCAAGAATGGTGCATGTAAGACATGACCGTTTGCCTGTTAAGCAGAAAGCTGAAAATATTCACCAAGGCGATTGAGAATGTACCTCTTCTGTCTGTTTGAGCTTCTGACCTTTGAAAACAGCACTGTGTATTTCGTGTCACTGAGTTTACACGATGTGTCCCTATTTCCAAAAGCCTTAAAGCTTTTCCTTTTGCCTCCTCTTTGTCCACCATATGCTCCTACCAGGGAGTGAGCCCTTCTGGTGCAGAACCAGCCAACGCTTACATAAATGTGTCCATTTCTGAACAGCTTTGGAGAATGCAGTATGACCTTCCCGACTAAACAGGTGTTTGATTTTTAAAGAGGGAGGAACAGTAACAACCTGCTGTTCTGGAAAGATAATTACCTCTCTCTAAGAAGAGTCAAGGAAATAGTCAAAACTCTTCAATGAGTAAGGAATATTCCAGTGAGTGTAGAAAACAGGGATGGTCTCACCCACAATGCCCATCTTCGACCTAAATGTGGAAAAAAAGCCCCTACACTCGTGAGGACCTCCCCCATCCCTCTTGAAAGGACACGAAACCTTCTTTTAGGGTGTTCTCATTACCAGAAGGTGAATCAGTTAAGACTTACACTTACTGACCAGGCCCTCGCACTTCTGCTGAGACGTGGAAGCCAGACGTGTGCAGCGTGTCAGTCTGATGATTATCTAGCCCGCCGACCCGGAGAGGGCACTGGGCGGTTCCCAAAGGCAGGCCCAGTCCGTCCGCTCCGACGGTGCTGGGCAGCCGCGTGCGCGGGAGAGCAGGAGAGCGCAGCGTCAGCCTGACAGTCGGAGCCGGTAGGAGGTTTGCGCCGCTGGGGTCCGCAGCCCACCTCTGCAGCACAGCGCAAGGGCACCGCCCCGCCCGGCACTGCGCGGCCAGAGGAGCGGGTGGGGATCCGAGGCTCCGGAGGCTGGAGGCGAATCCCACCCTCGAGGAAAAAGAAACAGGGGCGGAGGGTGGGGGACGAGGGTCCAGCAATGGAGAAGGCTGGAAGGAAATTCTCCGTGCGATGGAGCTGGAAACAGAGTTGTCTACTGTCCACAGGGGGGCCCCTGACCCCCACTGGCCACCCCAAGTTTGATACTCTGGGTGTTCGCACCGCTCCTACCTTCTACCAACCCCTCTCTTATTCTCCCACTCCTCAGTTCTATGAGAGACGGCCCGGCGAGTGCAGACACCGGACTGGGGCCGGGCTCACCACATCCACCGAGGAGAGGCCAGGGCCAAGGCCAGGGCGAGGGCTAGGGCGAAGGCGGGGCGGATAGTCCCAGCTGCGGGCGCTGCGGGTGAGAGAAGACCTCGAGCTGGCTCGAGGCGGACCTGGGAGGCAGAAGCCCGGCGACTTGGCGGAGATGGTAAAATCCTAGAACTGCAACCAGGAGTCGCTCTCCTTTTCGCTTGTAGGAGCAGAGGTGGGGGGCTGGACCCCGCGCAGAACCACGGAAAAGCGCCGCACGACTGCGCGCGGAGGACCAACCCTCCGCCCCGGCTGGAGCGCAGGGCGCCGGTGCAACTCTAACTGGGCGGTCTCTGCGCTCCAAAGGGAAGGAGAAGCGAGTTCAGATCCTGTTTGCCCACGATCAATTGGTTGCAATTTCCTGAACTGGTGTCTGTTGACAGTTTACAAGTTGGGTAGTGTGCATTCAGATTCAAAAGCCGACAGCCCGGGTGGTGTACGCTGCTACTCAGGGCAAAGGCTAGAATAGGAAGGAGAAAACAAAGGGTCACAAAAACAAAACAAGACAAATCTAAATCTTGATCTCTCCAGTTACCTGACTTTTGGATCCTTCGTTCTTTGGTCATGACCCAAGCTACTCGTGCCACGATGCGCGCGTGCCTCCGAAATGCTCTCACCAGTCTCCTCTTGGAGATGCCCTCTGCTAATGGCTGGAGCCCGTCAGGCTGAGTTAAAGCATCAGAGCAAAACAGGATTGCGGAGTCAGTCAACAAAGCTGCGGTGTCTGTTTCCTCAGTATTCCTCCCAGAAACTCTTAATTCAGAGCCTTTCCTTCTAGCAGTTTTCAGCCAATCTCTCTTCCCCTTGTTCATTTTTAGAGGGGGCAGCAGAGCCTATCGAACTAGGAAAACAAAAGACTGAAACTGGAAACCGAAGCTTTTCCTCAAATATCTTGTGCTGGGGCTTAGCACACATTACTTTCCTTCTATGCATCAGTCTCTTCATTTCTGAAATGAGGATGATCATACTGCTTCACTTGAAATTTCTCTAAAGTATAAAAAAGATTAAGCTAATCAAAAAATACTCTCCAAAATATTAGTTAAGTCCTCTTCTCAAGAGCATTGAGGTTTCAGTCTATGAGGGCTTGCCCACACCCTGATAGTGTTGCATATGTAAGGCATTTTTACTCAGCCTAATCTGAAATTGATCTTCTGGCTAGTGTTGAATTATGCCCACAGGAGCACAGAAATTATTGAGAAAACAAAGCAGCTTGGGCTTTTCAATTACCAATAAACAAAAATATATAGAACTGGAAATATCCAAGATGTTCTACACAGTTTCACTTAAAATATTTTTGTACATTTTTTACCTTGGAGAAATATTCCTTGTTCACACATGTGTTTTCTGCCACAGGTTCCATGTTTCTTAATATATTTGCACCAGTGAAGAATGAACTATATGCCAAGGAGCTGTAACTCTAGAAGAGTAGGAGTGGCTTAAAACAACAATCACAAAAACAAACACAAAGGAAAACAGATGAGCGCTGTAATTGCTTTGGAGGACTCAGCAGATTTCACTGACATGGGTTGCACAAAATAATTTTGCCTCCTTTTAGAAATGTTTTTTGGAAGCATCTTAGCAAGCACGTAGAAATATTTGTCTCACTCTCTTATCGACACATATATGTCTTAGAAGAGTCACATTGCTCTACAGACATCTAGTCAGCAGTCCTGTTAAGATTGCATGACTTCTTTGATTAATGTTTTCCAATAAAGGACACAATTGCATGAGAAACTGATCCATGGAAATTAAAGTTGCTTTATTGTGTGTCATATTATCAAGGATAGTTTTGACAATTAACTCATGACTTTTTTGTGCATTAAGATCTAATAGATATCTTTTAGTGTGCACATACTCTGTAGTATAGCAACAATGTACCACTCTGATAAATGCCAATAAACCCCATCAAGATACTGATAGAAGGTGGTGGAAGTGGTGGTGAAATATTGATTAATACAAATTGAGACAGGACACAATTTTTACTGCCTGGTTTCTGTTGTGTCAAATCATTTAGTTCCTTGGGCAATTTCACATCTAACTAGAATATGTTCTGATTGCTCCTCACATAGGGAGCAGACTCAAACTCAGACGCCTATAGCTAGGGCCAATGACCTCCATATACCAGCAGCTTAGGCTGCAATAGACAGTAGGGAGGGTTGGGGGCTACCATGTGTCAGAAAGCACAAAGCACATGCTTCTTCTAAAGGAGGAGGCTGCTTCTCAGACTCCACTGAACCGCCCTGCAAAAATGTAGATTCAGGGGCTTCCCTGGTGGCGCAGTGGTTGAGAGTCTGCCTGCCGATGTAGGGGACAAGGGTTCGTGCCCTGGTCGGGGAAGATCTCACATGCCGCAGAGCGGCTGGGCCCGTGAGCCATGGCCACTGAGCCTGCGCGTCCGGAGTCTGTGCTCCGCAACGGGAGAAGCCACAACAGTGAGAGGCCCGCGTAC
>RJWK010003484.1:0-63929 GCA_004363435.1 Platanista minor
CGGGGTCCGAGCCCTGCTTTTCGGGGTCTTCGTGTAAGTAGTGGCGCGCCGCGGGCGGGGGCGCCCGGACTCGGGGATCCACGGGCCGAGCGTCTCGGCGCCCCAAGTTTGTTTGCGTCCCGCCGAGGCCTGGATTCGAGGGCCCCTCTCCGCGCTAGGGATGTGTCCTAGGGGACCAAGAGGGACCCTCCCGGTCTCCATCCTGGGACTCTGGGCGTGAAGGGACCCGCGTGCGCGAGACTGAGACCTGTTCCCGTCACCCGCGTCGCGCCGGGGAACGGCTCCGGCTGCCGCTCGGGTCCCCTCGCCTGCGCCTTTCACCGGCGCCGCACCACCTGCCGGGGGATTCTGGCTGCTTCCCTGGACGCAGACGCGACCCTCGTTGGCGTCCTCGGGAAGTTTCTCCTTGTGTGTGATCTTCGGAGCCCGACGTTTGCAGCCTTCGCTCCTAGCCGCATCGCTCATTGCCCGCCGCGTGCGCGTCCCTGGCTTTGGCACCGCGGGTCCGGGTGAGCGTTTTCCCTGGAGGCGTTTGCGGTAGTTTCTCCCGCTGGAAAACTGTTGCTGCGGAGGCTCGGAAGTCCGGGGTCTCAGCCCTGGGGTGCGGGCTTCATACGCCCGGAGCTCTGTGCCGAGTCCGTATCCGCTTAGAGCAGCAGCGGAACGCCCGGTGGGGCCCCGAGCAGCGGGTGCCCAGAAAGGGCGGTCTTGGAGGGGGCGCTGGCGCAGGTTCTCTCAGAGACGACTGAGCCCCAGTGCGCCCCGGGGACCCGCCGGCCCCTGTCGTGTCGCTGCCTTTCAGATCCAAGCCCAGAACACCAGCTCAGACCCACTTCACAGCCTCCTGTCATCTCCTGTCACCTAGGCACCCACATCTACACTTGTCCCTCCATTAGAGGGTCAGGTTCTCTGTCCTCCTGTGCCCATGGCTGGTTTCAGACACGTTTTGCGTATTTAAGTTGCATGAGCTTTCTGGTTTTGACTTTTTTTTTTAAGCCCACTGAGCTATTCCAGACAGGAGGCCCCTCTCTGGATTTCTGCCCCGAATACAGAGTCACTGGTAGCAGGTGGGAGGCTGTGAGATGACTTCTATTCCGTGCAGCCCAGGGTATACACATACAAAGAAATGCCCTTTCTTACATGTTTTTCTTTTCGAGGGGCGAAATTCATCTAGAGTGTTTATTCACACTACCAGAACAAGCCGTGAGCTCCCCCAGAGGCAGAAAAGACCCCTCTCCTAGCTTCTGACTAAACACTAGTGTTACTCAGTGGGAAGAAGGAAGGAGAACTTCGGCTGTGTCCTGACACACTTGGGAAAACAGAAAATACTCTTCCCTCCTCTTACTCTATTTTTCTACCTTTGGGATATACGTTAAAACTAGTACCTGCCTTGTGGTCAGTTGGGGACAGTTTCCAATTGGCAGATAGGCTAAGCCCCATTAAATTATTGAGTGATAGAAATGATAAAATAGTGTTCAGTACACAGTAGAATTTACCATTTGTTGGGTGAATGTTTGTGTGAGTAATACTGAAATAAAGTGAGGCAGGTTCTTTTGATTTTGCCACTGGGAATTGTCAGATTAAAAAACGGGTCCAATAATATGTAAATATTTGTATTATTTTCAGATTTCCCTTCAAACATCCCCCCAAACATTTATGAGATGTTTCCAAATATATAATGAAAGGTCTATGCAGTGGATTTGGGAATTTTTGATAATTGTCATTTTATGTGCTTCTTGCTTCCTCTAAGGATGTTCTGTAAAAACCAGGCAGCTTCTAGTCTTTTCTCCAAACTTCCTCTTTGTATTAATTACTTACTGGGGGATCTGCTATCACCCAAAGGGATACTCTTGGGCACTGGTGGCATTTTTGGATGATCCCCTGGTTTCATATCAAATTGGAAATATTAACAGTGAGTCCAACTGTGGCTCTTTTACCTGCAAAGACCAGCTTTGGTATCTGTACAAGACTCCCTGGGAATCTTGGAAGCTCAGATGCTGTTATAATCAGGCAGATAACGACTTCCGGAAGAATGGTTTGGAGCACACAGATACAGATGACCCTTTGTTTTCTCAGATAAGCTTCTGGCGAGATGACAGAGGCTGACTTTCGGGGGGGGGGGGAGTTTTATTCTTCCTTCTGCTGGCGCTGGTCTGATGGCAAGCTTCAGTGGCTTGAACTCCCCTCTGCTTATGAAGGTGGTGGTCTCAGGAGCAGGGCTTCACTCCAGTAGGCTTAGAAAGTCCCTCTGGGCAAGCCGAATCCAGTTGCTCTGCTGTGGGGTCCAACTTAGCTGATACTATCTGGTTCTGCTTGGTATAGCTACTTTATTTCTCAGGGTAAGAGAATAATCTTTTGCGGGGGCAATACCTTACGTCTTTGCAAACTTGTGCCTCTGGGGGAACATCATCTGTGGATGCACCTGTTCTCTGATCAGATTTGCTCTGCGTAAGAGTAGACTCCCTCCACCCAGTGCCCACGTGCTCCCAGAGATTTGAGGTTAGTGCTAATGCAATGCATTTTTGGATCCACAGGTAGTAGGGATATCTGCTTTCCCTTGTTCTCCTTAGGAACTGGTTCTCTGTCTGTAGATGAGGCTTAGTGCGGAGGTTTGATGATTCAGGATTCCAAGAGGAGGCTTTCCATGGGACACTCTCCATAGAGCACCCGAGAAGTACTTGGTCCTGGCTGAGAAGCTCAAACGACTGAGAAGAAACTTAGTAACGAGTAACGAAAATTAGGGCTGGCACATAAAGTTTAACCTAAAAGGAAATAAATTGGTTTGAGGAATCAATGTTTAGGAAAAATCAAATTATGATGTGTAGCTTTGAGGCTGAATTTAGTGCTGGGAGGCCTGTGGGCCTAGAGGTCCAGTGCTGGCTTTAGCAGGTGCAGAAACACTCAGAGAACCCCTGCCGGTGTCTTGCGTGGCAGCAGGATGGAAGGAGCCCGTGGGTGCGCCTTCTCTCTGCCTTGCCCGCAGTCCCTAAGTAAGAGCAAAGGGGCCTCTAGACAGGACCTGGGGTCTTCAATCTCTCCCTCTGTGTCTCCATCCCTCCCTCCTTCTCTCTCTCCCTCCCTGTGGTTCCTGGAGGCTCCCTCTCTGGCATGTCCTTCCAGGAGCTGCTTCGGATGCCAGGCTGCTCAGGGAACAGCGTTTGCCTCACCTCAGATCCACCTAGCATCCTTCTTTGAGCTCTTCCTATGCAGGAGGCCTGTGCAGGTGCCGGGGATGGTTGGAGACTGAAGGCCGGGCGCCTCCAAGGAGCTCGAAGCCTGGCAGAGGAAGCACACCAGGCACCACTATTTGTTATCCCCCTGCCTCCCCATCCAGTCGGCAGATGCATATTTGGCCTCTTCTAGGTGCCTGCAGTTGTAGTAATTTTCTCTCCCTATCATTAGTAAACTTTAGTATGTGTAATTCCAAACAGACACAAGGAAACTTGGCACTCTAGTCGGTTCAGGTGACTTGCTCGAGGGCCTTGGCTGTCAGGAGGATTTTTGGAATATCGGCAGTAGCTAACAGATCTTTCTTCATTACCCCTAAGAGTCCAGTTTAAGACTCTAGGTGGGGGATGGTTATGGTAGTTGGAGCAGAGGGCTCAGTTTTTCTTGGAGGAATTAATTAGTCCTCGGAGGAATGACAAGGAGAGACAGTTGCCAGGGAAGGTTGCTTAGAGCTGACCTCTCTCACCTGAGTCTTGAGCAGTGCGTGGTAGGTGCAGAGCGCCTGGGCCCAAGGACACTCCTGCAGACAGAGTGTCCTGGAGCAGAAGCCTGGAGGCACATTTTGGGTGGGATCAGATCACCACGTGTGGCCTCAGCACAACGTGTGTGGGTGGTAAGAGGGGCAGGAAGTGATCCTGGGACAAGAACGTGGATGGTCTCAGTGCCCTGTCAGGAAGCGTGGACGTTCCCTTGCAGGCACTCACTGGGGAGCCCTGGGAAGTTTGAAACAAAAAAGCACCGTGATCAGATACATACCCACTGGGGGGAAACGGCAGTTCCCTTGGGCACCTAGGCCCTGTTTCCTTCTGGGAGTGACCGTGCACAGCTCTGCCGCCGCTGCTGGGCCCCTCTGTGCTCTCCGGGAGCCCACGGTTTATTCCGCCTTCCGTGCAGGTTACACGTCTGGAGTCTGCATGTCTGTCTTCTTTGCTTTCCGCACTCTCCCACCTGGGCCTTGGGTGGTTGGCACCTTGGGAGAGCTCCCCAGAGGGCACTCACTTTCCGATGATTGTGTTTATAGACCTCTGAGTGTTTTGCATCTCTCCAGAGCAAGGCTTCCTGAGGGGCAGTCTGCTGACCACCTGCACCTGGATTACCTGGGGCTCAGTTTAGACTTACCTGGATCAACCTATGGAGTGGAGCCCCGGGAATCTGCGTTTTCAACAGGTGCTCCTTCTCTCCACCACGTTTGGGAACCACTGATGTGCAGTTTTACAGCAGCTTGAGACCCTCTTGTGGGCAAGGGTCGCCTCTAGTTCTTTTCTCCTTTCTGGCTACACGGAAGACTGACGTTGCCAAACCCTTGCCTTTAGGTGGGACCATAGGGAACATGGGAAGAGTGACAGGTATCACCTGTCATGAGGTGATGAGGCAGCATCATTCCCGCTTAGTAGCCTGTCATTGCCCTTTTCTGTTGATGGCGAGCATGGAGCTCTGTGTTGAGATGGCAGAGCTGCCAGATGGCAACAGCAGGACAGCTGCTATTGGAGGTGAGCTCTGTGGAACGGAAGGAAACTTTCTGGGGACTGATTAGCTCCAGTAGAAAACGTCTTATTCTGTTGTATCTAACTAAATACACCTGTAATAATTTTGCTCCCTCTCTAGAAAGAGAGTTGTTTGAGGCAGAGTGTAAATGTTAGACCTTGGGCTTTGGAGCTGGAAGGTCTGGGTTTGGATTTTGGCTCTGCCACTAACTAGCAAGTTGCCTACAATCTCTCAACCTCAGTTTTTTCATGGGGGAAGTGGGAATAGTTCCTACTTCATTGGGTTTTATTAAGTAAGGTGCTGTGAGTGCCTACAGTACATATACCAACAATTAGGTGTCTTCTTCCCACTCTTGTGAATTCCTGTTACTTATATGTAGTGTCTAAGGATGGCAGTGTAGCGTAGTGGCCACAGTCGTGGCCTCTGGCCTTGGGTTACCGGGGCTTGAATCCTGGTTTTGCCACTTAGCTGTGTGAGCCTTTTAGCAAAGTATTTATCCTGCTTCAGTCTGTGCTTCTCCATCTGTTCGACAGGAGTATTAACTGCATCCATGGACGTAAGCCTTGTGAGTATTAAACAAGAGAGTCTCAACAAATGGTAATGTGATTATTAAGATGAAACCATAATATACACTAAAGAGAAATGCCATAGGTAGCTAATGATACTCTTATTACAAATGATTTACTACAAGGTTTCTACAAAATAATAGACTCCTTTAAATATATTTCAGATGATTCCTTTTAGCCCCCCAAAGTGAGGTATGTAACTTCCCATGAGTTCATTCAGTGAGCTGTACCCCCATTTCTCAGCGTGGGCTGCTGTCTGTCTGATGGAAGGTGGCAGGGGGTATCTCAGCCCTGTAGCTTCTCAATGGTGACAAATTGCTGGCCTTTTACAGCAGTGATTCTAGGACATTGAATCAGAAGTGTTATCAGCCTAACAGCATTTGATAATGTATAAGGAAAATGCTGTGTTTCCATCATTTACTTCTGAGTCTGTGTTTATATCATTTACTTCTCAGTCTGTGTTCATCATACAGAGTTCTGCTAGAAGCCCGGTGCAGACAGTTCTTACATCAGACACCCCCTCCACCCCCAGCTGGTGCGTGCTGGACCAAGTGTGCCCAGCCCTTCTCCCCCGCCTCGGAAGGCGTCTGCTTTGTTATCTGATAAATGGAGCATCCTTCTGTTTGAAATATTATTTGCCACTGTAAAATGAGTTGGCTGTACCCAGAATTCTGAGAATTGTTGATGTTTTTCCACAGGGAGATAAAAGCTTATAACATCATAAAAGGAGATCATTAGTTTCATAGCTTTTGGATAAAGTTATCTCAATTAGTCATAAAGATTATGCCTTTTATGACCCACACAAGGCTCGGGAAAGCTCCATACCTCTATTTTTCTGTGATTGTGTTTTTCAGTATGAAAATCATCCTAGTAATGTTGCTTCTTTAAAACACATAATCTTAGTGTTCTGTGGATGAATTAGAAACACTGATTCACAGTGAGGAAGTGAATTCGTACAGGACTTGGAGATGCCCGGGATGGGTGAGCAGGAAGCCGGGAGGGTCTGGGGACGGCTTCATCACAGTCTTTTAATATGTGACTGTGAAAAGTTGTCCTGCCAAGGTGAGGCACAAGTTGTTACTATGTCTTCAGCAAAAACAAAGGAGCAAGAAACAGGGTCAGAAGCTGCAGGAGCATCTAGGTGGGTTTTCAGAGAGGGTGCAGTCTGCTAATCAGTGCTAGATTATTTCTTTCTCCTTTTCCAGAAGGTTTTTAAAACGTGTTTTTATTGAAATATTAGTTTGAAACATATAAAATTGCTGATATTTGACTGTTTTGACCTACAGAAATGGGAATTTCATTTTAGTCCAACCTAAAAATAATATACACAAAGAAAAGTGTATATGATTCATAATTGTACAGCTGCCCAGAATACCTTCCACCCTCTGAGCCCTCTTCTGCCACCCTGAGGGCCTCCATCACTCTGACTTCTAACAGCATTTTTGAACTCCGTGTAGATGGCATCATGCAGTGTGTACTTTTTTCTGTGGCTTTTTCGGGTTTTGTGCCCGGCTTCTTTTGAGACTCATCCATGTCGTGCATAGCTGCAGTTTGTTAATTTTCTTTGCCGTAGAGCATATCATTGCGTGACGGTACCTCTTCATTTACTCATTTTATGGAAATCATTTATGGATATTTGGGTTATTTGTGGTTTTGGCTATTAAGCATAATGCTGCTTTTGTTTTTAATGAATATATTTGTAATTCCTGTGGCGTATGTCCTGAGGAGTGGAAATGCTAGGTTATTCATCTGAGGTTTTTAAAGAGGATTTGGCTTCTTTTTGTCTGTCTCAAATTCTGAAAGAGAGCTGCAGTCTGTATGCTGCTTTAGTCTCCATTCGTTGATCAGTTACTTTGTGTAAAGTATGTGGTGGCCTTGGTGAGTGACACGAGGATGCCTAGAACTGGGTCCCTACTCTGCAGCAGGGTGGGCAGCATGGCACCAAAGTCAGCTCATGGGCTTTGGAGTTAAATCCTGACTGCTGATGATAAAGATGTGCCTCGGCTTCCTCATCTGTAAAGTGGGGACAAGATATCTGCCCAGGGGGCTTAAAGATGAAGGTATGTAACATGTGACACGACACGTGGTAGTTGTTTAAGCCAACCTCCTTTCCTTCCTTCCTATGGGGAGGCCGAGATACAGGTCAATAAAAGATATCTAATGTCACAGTGTAATAATAATAATGAGTGTAGCTTTCAGTGCCACAGCAGCGATGAACCTGGAACTGGGATTTAGGAAGTTTGGGGAAAGTGTTCTGAATAATTGTCCAAGAAGCCACTGAGAAAGAGAGAAGTGGTTGATATGTGTGTATGTGTAGGTATCCTTTAATAGACCTGTTTCTCCATCTTGGTTAAAGGAAACAAGTTTCAACACTAACAGTTTGCCAGCTTTGTACTAGGCACTTGTCACACCCTAGATGACTTAATCTTTGCAGCCCCCACCCCAAGAAGTGATACTGTTGTCCTAATTTCCAGAGTTTAGAGCCAATGCTTCTCAAATACAGAGAACTCTTACCAATCAGTATGAGAGGAAAAGAACTTTTCCAAAAAAGATAATAATAAGGACAGCGGACAGAACAGGGAACCAACAAAAATACAAATAACCAATCTTGTTTAAGTCTTCGATTTCCATAGAAGTGCAAAATATGCGTCTAAAAACAATAAAATATATTGCATATAGATTAGCACAAGCTTTTTATGGGCTACAATGAACAAATGCAGCCACCGAAAGTAGTTTTGTAGATAATGTAGATAACTATTTGTTAGCTTGGAGGATATCCATAAACTGTTAAGTGATAAAAAGCAGGTTACATAAGTACGCATAAAACTACTGTAATGTGGTAATTAATAAAATCAATTTGTATCTATGTCTGTAAGAAAATAGCTATAAAGATAAACAACAAAATTTTTTTTTTTTTTTTTTTTTTCGGTACGCGGGCCTCTCAGTGTTGTGGCCTCTCCCATTGCGGAGCACAGGCTCCAGACGTGCAGGCTCAGCGGCCATGGCTCACGGAACCAGCCGCTCCGCGGCATCTGAGATCTTCCCAGACCGGGGCACGAACCCGTCCGTGTCCCCTGCATCAGCAGGCGGACTCTCAACCACTGCGCCACCAGGGAAGCCCAAACAACAAAATCTTAATGGTGGTTATTTCAGGCTGATGGGATTATATAATATTTGCTTTTTTCTTTATACCATTTGTTGTGTAATTATTTTACAGTAAACATTTATTACTTTCACACATAATTAGAAAAATTGATTTAGATTTTTCCTGTTATGGGGAAAAAAAGAAGCTAATGAAATATCCTAGATAGAATACTGGATGATTGTTTTGTGATTGTTTTAGAAATATCTGAAGTGGGAATATGTCAAAAATTAACCCTCCTATATTTCATATCAACTAAAATATTTAAAGGAAAATCAGAAGGTAAGAATTCACATGCAGGATGTACAAGGTTGAAACGGATATGATCAGATGCTGCAGGTGGAATTGTAAAAAGGACATAACCGTTTTGAAGAGCAGTATTGCAATGCATAGACAGTCATAAAGTTATTCCTGTCCTTTGACATAGAACTCTTAAAAAATATGTTAAAACACTGATGTAAAAAGTGCAAAATCCTAAATCCTCTTGTATAAAGATGTTCATTGCTGTGTTTCATACTAAGCAAAGTAAATATATTTGTCAAATAAAAATAAATTAAAACTCAAATAGTCGACATTTGAAGAATGGTTTCATAAATTATGGATACAAATAAATACTATATAGCTATTAAAATAATCATTTTGAAAATCAGGGTAAAATTTTATGATGTAACAGTTAAAGAAAGCACTATACAGAATATATCATATTTCCAGACTATTGGAAATATATCTGATTTGGGCAAATATTAGAAAGGATTACACAAAAGTGAATGTGATGGGAATGAATGTGTTTCTCCTCACTTGAACATTATTTTAAGATTATAAAATAGTTTTAAAAATTAAAACAGTACAAAAAAATGTAAGTTTTTCTGAACTCTGTCACTTATCTCTGCCAATTCCATTCCCTTCACTTTTTAGGGTTAAACTTTTAAACACATATTTATATATTTTAAAAACTGAGAACACATTTTATCTATAGTAATTTTTTTTTTTTTTTTTTTACTTAATGTATTGATATCTTGGAGATATTTTCTATCTCTATGGATCTACTTGTTCTTTTTGCTGGCTCTGTGGTGTTCAACTGATTAACCTATACAAGGAGTTATAGGGTGTTTTCGTCTTTTGTTATGACAAACATCATGGCAATTGTGCATATATTGTAATGTACCTGTTAAAGTACTATTGTCATAAACTTGTGCAAATGAAATTTCTGAGTCAAAGGCCACATGTATTTTGAATTTTGGTGGGTACTGCCAAATTGCCACCCAAACTGTTGGTTTACATTCTACCAATAGTTCAAAGGTGTCTATTTTTTGACATTCTTGCCAGTGTTGGATATTATTAATGTTTTATATTTATACCGTGGGAGAGAATATAACACTTATATCTTTTCACTCATGTATTGGAAATTTGTATTTTTTTGATGAAATATCTTATATTTCCCTTTATCCGTGCTTTTACTGGATCTTCAAATTTATCTTACTGATGTGTAGCAGCGCTTTATTCCTTATAGTTATTGACCTATTATTTCATAAGTTGCAAACGCTTTTCCTCTGTGGTTGACTTTTAAGTTTCTTTGCAATTTCTGTTATTGTGCACATTTTAACGATGTAGTTAAATATATCAGTCTTTTCCTTTATGGTTTCAGAGTTTCTCTTCTATTTAGAAAGTCCTTTCTCATCTAAAACAGAAATATTCTTCCGTTTTGCTTAGTATACTTTTATTCTTTAATTTTAATTCTTTAATGTATGAGCATTTTTTTTAATTTATGGAGTGAGGTAGAGAATTTAACTTTTTTCTTGCATGTGGTTTGTCAGTTGTGAAATAGACATTGTTTTCTCAGTGACATCTTAACCACATACAAGCTTCCATATATCCATGGATTGCAAGTGAATTCTATTCTGATTATCTGTTTGCCTGGTTGCTCAATGTAACATTTTAATTACCGTAGTTTTTTTTTGTTTGTTTGTTTGTTTTGCGGTACGCGGGCCTCTCACTGTTGTGGCCTCTCCCGTTGTGGAGCGCAGGCTCAGCGGCCAAGGCTCACGGGCCCAGCTGCTCCGCGGCATGTGGGATCTTCCAGGACCGGGGCACGAACACGCGTCCCCTGCATCGGCAGGCGGACGCTCAACCACTGTGCCACCAGGGAAGCCCTAATTATTGTAGTTTTATAGTTTATTGAGATATCTGAGGGGAAATGGCCCCTTCTCCCTGAGAAGGGACATAGGATGGTGGTTTAGACTACAGGATCCAAAGCCAGGATGCCTGAGTTCAAAGCACTGATCTGCTATTTACTAGTTATGTGGACTTGGGCAGGTTGCTTTATCTCTCTGTGCTTCAGTTCCCTAGTCTTAAATATGGGGGTGATTATAGTGCTAAAATAGTTTCATTGAATTGAGATCAGAGGCTGTGGTTTGCGTGATTTCTATGTTTTATAATTTGTTATGATTTTCTGTATGGCCACATAACATAGTCAATTTTTAAATTTACATACAGTGTAAATTTTTGTAAATTTACATAGTTTGAGCATGATGAATAGTTTCTGTATGGTGGGTACAAACCTCTAAATATATTAAAGCAAGTTAGCTGTGATGTTCAAATCCTCACTCTTTTAAATTTGTTCTTTTTACTTGTTCCTTTTAATGTGACGATATGCTCCCTCTGTCAAACTGGGGTAATTAAAGCTTTCACATTTTTTGAGATAACTGATATTTCATCGTATTGCTGCCAACTTATTCTCTGTTTTCTTTAAGTGGTGCTTCATTTCCGTTTTTTTTCCCCTTTTGTTTCTTGCTTTAGCTGAATAGCTTAAGTTTTCCTTGCTACCTCCCATTTTTTCCTTTGGTGATTTGGAAGTCAAATTGCTACGTCTACATTTCTAGTTAGTGTTCTTAAATTTTCTTTCCTTCTGATGAACTGAACGTTTTATTATTGTGAAGTTTCTATCTTTGTGTTAATATTCCTTATCTTAAAGTCTACTTTATCTAATATTAATATATAGCTACATTATCTTTCTTGAGGTTAATGTCTGCACAGAATGTATTTTTCAGTCCTTTTACTTTCAACCTATTGGTATTTTTATGTTTAATGTATGACTCTTGTAAACAGCTTTTAGTTGTACCTTTTAGTTTTATCCAGTCTGGCCAGTCTCTGCCATTTAATTGGAGTGGTTAAGTCATTTACAGTTAATGCAGTTGATATGGTGGGGTTTAAGCCTACCACCTTGCTATTTGATTTTTATTTGTTCCATCTGTTCTTGTTCCTCTTTTTCTTTCTTCTTTTAGGCTAATCAAACACTTGCTGCTACAGTAAATCCCCTACATATGAACGAGTTCCATTCCAATAGCGCGTTCCTAAGTCCAATTTGTTCGTAAGTCCAACAAAGTTAGCCTAGGTACCCAACTTACACAATCGGCTATATAATACTGTACTGTAATAGGTTTATAATACTTTTCACACAAATAATATATAAAAACAAACACAAAGAATTAAGAAAACATTTTTAATTTTGCAGTAGAGTACCTTGAAAAGTACAGTAGTACAGCACAACAGCTGGCATATAGGGGCTGGCGTCGAGTGAACAGGCAAGAAGAGTTACTGACTGGAGGAGCGAGGGGAGATGGGAGATGGTAGAGCTGAAGGATGGTCAGCAATAGGAGACAGAGGGCAAGATGCAACGTCACTCACGCCTGACATTGGTGGAACGCACATTCGTATCTTTGAAAGTTCACAACTTGAAGGTTCACGTGTAGAGGACTTACTGTATTCCACTTTATCTCCTTTATTGTATTTTAGTTTTACCTCTCAAAAATTTTTAGTAGGTTCTCTACACATTACAATATGCATTTTTTTTACTTGTCACCGTGAAGTCAATATTACACCATTTCACATACAATGTAAAAATCTTTCAAAAGCGTTGTTTCCCCATGTCTTTGGTACATTGTCATAGATTTCACTTTTGTGTATAAGTCCCATAAAACATTTAAATTTTGTCTTTAGCAATCAATGTGCTTTAACAGAAATTAAATTTTTAAAATAGATTTACCTACATATTTACCATTTCCAGTACTCTTTATTTCTTCTTTCATATTTGGTTTTCCCTTTAGGATTATATCCCTTCAGCCTGGATAGCTTCCTTTAGCATTTCTTGTAGGGTAGGTTTGCCAGGAATGAATTCTCTTGGCTTTGGTTTTGTTGGAATTGTCTTTATTTTGCCTTTACTTTTGAAATATTTTTGTTGGTTATAGAATTCTAGATAGACAGTTTTCTTTCAGTACTTCAGAGTTGGCTTTGAATTGTCTTGTAGATTTTATTATTTCTGATGAGAAGTCAGCTGCCACTGTTTTTGTCACTTTCCTAAATGACACATGTTTTTCCTGTTAGCTGATTTTGAGACTTTATTCTTGGTTTTCAGTAGTTTGGCTATGATGTGTCTAGGTTGGTCTCATTTGTATTTTTCCTGCTTGGGTTCATGGAGATTCTTGGAGCTATGGTTTGATGTCCTTCGTCAATTAATTATTCTCAAAACATAGTTTTTCAAATATTTCTTTTGCCCCACCCTCTCTCTCCTCTCCTTCTGGTTCTTCTATTACACATGTATCAGACAATTTGATATTGTTCCACAGGTCTTGGATAATCTGTTCCATTTTTTTCAAAAGAATTTTTCTTCCCTGTGACTTAGTTTAAGGTAATGTCTATTGACTTTTCTTCAAATTCACGAATTCCTTATTCTGCTGTATCTATTTTTTCTCTGGTAAGCCCATGTCATAAATGTTTTATTTCAAATGTTCATTTTTTTCAGTTATATAGTTTCCCTTAGATTCTTTTTTTAGAGTTTTAGTTTCTTTGTGATGTTATCCACGTGTCCGCCTATTCTTTTCATCTTTCCCTAGAATTAAACATACTTATAGTAGAAAGTCTTTTTCTGCTATTTCCAGCATTAGGATGATCCATGGTTATTTTATTTAATTTTTTTTTCTGTTGATTATGGGTCACATTTTCCTGCTTCCTTGCTTGTGTAGTAATTTTTAATTGTATATTGGACACTGAATCACACATTGTGGAGATGCTTGATTGTTACTGTCCTCTAAAGAGTGTTGAGTTTTATTCTTGCATGCAGTTAATTTACTGTTGGGTCACCTTAATCCTTGGAGCCTTGGTTCTAGGCTGTGTTTGCATAAGTCTGTCTTGGTTTTGCCTTAGATCCTAGGGTGCATCCTTTAGTCCTAGGATGTGTTTCTTACTCCTATGGTTTGGCCCTTCTGAGGTTTCAGGAGAAAATGTATCTTGGGGAAACTTCAACTCCAAACTCTATCTCCTAGTACTATCTAGCTGCTGAAGTCTCTCCTTCACTCTTTAGACTGTGACTGTTAACTTTCCATTGGGGTCCTTGTAGTCTTCTCCTGCATGTTGCAATTTCTGAGTTTGCCAGTGATTTGAAGGAAATTTGTACCTTCAATTTTGTGTACCCCTCTCTCTGTCTAAACTCCTCAACAGGGATGTATCTCATTTCTTGTATCATCCGTTATTTTCTTCCCATCTGCTTTATGCTTTATCTTTTCCTTAATTTTCTTCATATTCTGCTTTGCTAATTGGCTCCCCTTGAGGCTCTTCAGCCTAGCGCTGGATTTTATGTTTTTCATTCTTTTTAGGGAGGTTTTGAGAGGGAAGAAAGACAAAATGTATGGGTTCAATTAGCCATCTTGAACTAGGTGTCTCTTTAAAAAACATTTTTCAAATTTTTCTTTGTTACAGTGTTTACATTTTTATATTTAAAATTATATTAAAATCCATTGATTCACACATGAATATTTTTATGGTTTTCTGAGTCATCATGTAAGTGGCCTCTTCTTTGCCTATCTAAAATCCTACCTATTTTCCAAGGCTTGGCTCAGAATTTGCTTTTCTGTGATATCTTGTCTAAATATATTAGCTCAGACTAAATGTATATAATACTGATGAAAGAGTTATATAGAAGTCCCACATTTATCTTTTTTTTTCTTTGATGATGGAAATAGTTGATTTTCTGGATGTATTGTGTTTTAATTCAGTCTTGTGGACCAGTGAAAATATCTTCAGTCATGTAATGAGAACATATTAAATTAGATTTAAAAAAATATTAATACCTTATTTATGAAAAACCACAAGAAACAAAGATACTTTGATTTTTTTCCTGATGCAAAATATCCTTTTATTGTTTCCTAAAAATAGCAAACTGGGGTTGTTTGGCTCCAGGGATGATGATGATGATGATAATAATGATAGTAGTAACTAATATTTATTGACCACTTAACTGTATGCCAGGCAGTGTGCTAAGGCAATTTACTCTTTAAATCTTCAAACGATACTACGGGGTAGGAATTTTATAATTCTTCATATTTTTGGATGAGAAATCTAAGGCTTGGCGAGATTATTAACAGCGTGACACTCATCCAGTGTCACGCTGTTAATAAGTGGGATGAGAGTGCTTTCAGTGAAACATTTAAATTGAGTGTTTAATGCGATGGAACAGTTTACATCAGATTTGGGTAGAGAGGGGAAGAGAAGGGACTGGTGTGAGGCTTTCTGGTAGTTAAATGACCCTGACAACCTCAGTGAAGTTATGGACATGAAGGGGATTGACGTACACTGAGCAAATGGAACTCTGACATTTTACCAGAAGGCACCACAGAGTGAATTATATTCTGCCCGGTGTCTGACCTGGCAGAGCCTCTAGACCTTGTCTCATCTGTCTTCCCCTCCTTTTTTTTTTTAAACAGAGGGCGTTAATCAGACCCTCCTTGTTCAGCGGCAGAGGTGAACCTAGAACCACAGTCTCTTGATTCTTGGCCCCAGGGACTGCTCAGTGTGTGACTTCCTCTATTCCTAAGAAGGCACAGGTCCTGCGCATTTAGGATTGTCTTTTCCCCATCCTGTCAGGATCATTTGAATGCAGCTGTGTTTCTCGATAGCCTCTGTGGGGCAGCTAGCGGGGGAACTGTTTTTTTTTTTAAATCAAAACACACTGTTGCTCAAAAGGAGCAACATTGTTGTCCGACATCTCCCCACCCCACCCCCACTTCCGGTTATAAGATAAATAAATTCTGGGGATCTACTGTACAGCATGGTGATTATAGTTAATGATGCTATACTATATACTTGAAAGTTGCTCAGAGAGTACATCTTAAATGTTCTCTTCACGAAAAGGAAGTGGTGGTTATGTGACACGATGGAGGTGTTAACTGGCATTATTGCAGTAAGCATTTTGCAGTGTATGCATTATCAAACCAGCACGTTACACACCTTAAACATACACGATGTCAACTATATCTTGATCAAGCTGGGAAAAAAAGTCCTGACAGCTCCCTCCCACGTATTTGTCACACTTCCACAGGACACGAGAGAGATAGAGGTGTCCCCAGGCCACAAGAACATGAGGTGACGAGCCAGCCACGCCTGAGGGTGGTGTCCACTCCTCGTGGCCAGCCTGTCCTGAGGCTTCCTGTGGACTTTGTTCTAAGTGTCAGAACAAGGGATGGAACCTAAAGTTCAGGGGTGGGTGTTTCTGGAGGTGTTTTCTCTACAAAGTCCAGCTTTAAAAACTGGGGGGGGGGGGCACCACATGTTACACTCAGAATATCTGTACCTTGGGCAGAGTATCTGTAGGTGGTGACACATAGCTTTCTTTGGTCCAGTTCCCTTGTCCTGGGAGCAGAAGTGGATGACATATAAGGGAGCCACTGCGCTCGTTTAAGGTAGCGTTGAAATCTCCTCCATTCCTTCACTCCTGTAGCCTCAGAGGTACATTGACTATGTCCCATTGTGCCAGGCCCTGGACACAGAGATGAAGAATGCCACATGCCTCACTAGCCCAGGTCATGTCGCCAGTGGACAGACAGCAGAGCCCATGGATATTGGGATACAGCCGGACCAGTCTTTCTGGCCTGGGGACCTGCCAGTGCAAGAGGACTTGCCAGGAGTTCGGGGGTGCAGTTGGGGTTGAGGGCTTGAGTGGAAGGGTGGCAGTGCTCAGAGGGGGGTGACAAAATAGAGTGGAGGACATCAGGGAACAGCTTTGCTGGTGGCCAGCCATGCCCTCCTCTCGGTAGACCTTGCCGCTGGCTCTCCAGCCCCAGGGCCTGCCCTTGGAACTGCTTTGCCGTGAGAAATAACAGCTTCTTTCTTTTCGAGTGCTTACTCTGTGCCGGGTGACGTTCTTATGCGCTGTGGGCAATTAGCTCATCTCATCCGTACAGCACGATGTGGGTGCTGCCATTTCTTCACTTTGCAGGGGTTGGGGGGTGAAATGCAGGGAGAGGAGTGATGTGTCCGCGGTCATTTGCGCGTAGGTAGCGGAGGTGGAATTAGAGGCCAGGCCCGCCGGGCTCTGCTCTCTGCTCCCTTTGCTCTGCTGCCACAGCTGGGTGGGGGTTACTTTGTCCCGAGTCGCCCACACAGTGGCCTCCTGCCCACCGTGCCTGGCGTGGATCTTGGTCACAACAAACCTGTAGTGCACCCGAGTCCAGAGTTGAGGATCCCAGGCTGCCGGATGTCCAGTGCTGCCTTCACCTTGGCTTGGGTTACTTTAACCTCTCCTTCTTCAGTTTACTGATCTGCAAAGTGGGGATCGAAATAGTACCTGCCAGAACCTGACAGGGTATAAATGCTCGAAGAGCGGTGCCTGGCGCGCAGGGAGCACAACACAGAGGTAGGCCGCTATCGTCAGATTCGCAAGTGCCCGTCTAGAAATTTCTCTTCCCTTCCTCTTGCCCGGTCGGTCTTCAGGGCACAATGTCTTTTTCTGTGCTCTTCTGCAATGGCCCTCTTATCACCCTGACCTTATCTTGCCTGTGAGAGCCATTTGTTTATAAGAATTATGTGTCTCAGTTCACCGTAATCACTGTTTCTTTCTTGACCAAGTAGAACCTCTCCCTCATGTCAGCAGGCGTTGTTGGAAAATAGTGCCTGCCTTGGAATAGGCAACATAAAAAGCGTCGGGAGCCTTGGAAGAAGCTTGATTAATTATCTGTGTACTTTATGCCTAAAGTGTGAATTGTGGCTTTCATTTTCTCAAGAATGTGAGCCGCCTGCTTTGAATGAATCTGGGAGAACAGTGTTTTTTTTAAAAAAAAACTCTCCCCACTGCTGTGTCAGCACTTAGAATTACTGCCTGAGGGTTTTCTTTTTCCTTCTTAGAGAATCTGAAGGTATGTTGAATAATTTTTGGATTAAGTTTAATTATTTCAAGTTTGAAAAAAAGAAGGGAAAAGAACTTTGTGAAGACTGTGCTCAGGAAAGAAGTGTTCCCGTTGTCAGTTTTTTTTGTTTGTTTCTAAGGTGTTTTGAAAATCGCTCTGGGTTTTTCTGCTGGTTATGCTGGAAATCACAAGTCCTTGCTTACATCAGGAAATCAGAAAGCAGGGCTCACTCCGGATTGAGACGGGTTCGATTTAACACTGAACGGAGTCAAGTCCTAAGTACAAATCAATGTCAGATATAAATAAGTCCAGGCGCAGTTTCGTCGTGTGGCCTTGGGTTATGAAAGCATTTTCCCACTTGACTACAGCCTTCTCAAGAGGAGAACCCTTGATTTTTGTGTCCACCAGTCTCTCTCCCACCCCTGATATGTACCTGGCACATAGTAGCTGCTCAGGAAATATTAATTGAGTGAATGACGTAACTGTGGTGAGGTGACTTCAGGTCACACTTTCACCTACTGGAGGAAAGAGCTCTTCCAGTTGGGACCCCCTGGGCCTGCCTACAGGAAGACAGAAGCCAAGGCTTGTCCTTTAGATGCACAGAGAAGCTCGGAAGAAAAGTTGCAGGAGAACATGTGTCACTAAATGGAAGACAGCTTTTCATCCCCAGGAAGAAACAATGAAGAAAAGGCCAGGAGCTGCACTGAGATGCCCTGTGGGTTTGCAGCTGTGTCAGCTTCCTGGGAAGCATGGCAGGCCCCTCACTGGGCTCTTGTAGGTAGCAAGCAGGGAGGTGGCAAAGGTGGCAGTGGGGTAGTGTGGCCTTGTGTGTGTTTGACTAAATGTCCAGACACACACCAGGCTTTGCCAGGTCTCCACTGCGGCAACCCCCCCACCCCCGGTCCAGGGCCCACGCCCACAGCTGTCTGCACAGCCTTCTCGTAAGGGGTCCTTAGTGGAGTCATGCCTATTTCCTGATGTGCAGACCCCACGCTCAATTACGTCCCATCTCTTGTTGGGGGTTAGCTGCTTTGTATGGTTGCATTACCTCTGAGCTGAGGTCTTCCAGGACCTCAGCTTTTAAACAAGTTATCTTTGCTAGACTTCTTTCTTTTTACTTTAAATAAATGATTATTTAAAATTATGTGACAAATGTAGGCTCAGTGCAGGAAACTTAATAGAGAGAAGAAAATGGAAAGAAAATGGAATTATTTATGATCCTACAGCCCGGAGAAAACCAGAGTTAACATTTTGGTTTGTATTCTTTTAGTCTTCTCCTGCTCTGCCAACCCCCCACTCATGCCATAAGACATAATACTTTTTATGCACAAAAGGTATGCCTCGTCTGAAATAAAATTTTATAGGCTGCCCTTTTCACTTGACATTACACCCTCAACATCTTTCTGTACCAATAAATATTCTTCCCCAGCTTGCTTTTTTAATAGCTGCGAATGGTGACAGAATATGCTGCCCCAAAATTGGCATAAAAATTATTTTGGGAAGAGGGCAATTGAGAGGAGGCAGATGCGGGAAAGGCTCCCTGCCCTCCCCCAATTTTCCTAAAAGCAAGGCATTAACTTTCAAGGGTGTCCTTCCTCCCCTCTCTACCAGGAAAGACAGAGATTGGTAACTGGAGACCAATTATGGAGACCAGAGGAGTCTACATAACAAACTGCACAGTTAGCTTTTATCTACCATTAGTTTCCGCCTATGTATTGACTTTCCCACAGTTTGCTGCTCTTAGAAGCCTAAAACTTCTTTCATTTGTCCTGTCATTTCTTCACTAATTCATTGCTCTTTATTGGGAATGCTATATAAGCTGGAGTTCTAAGCCACTGCTTCGAGTTACTCATTTTTCCCTGGGTATCCCCTGTGTATGTATGAGGTATCCATGTTAATAAACTTCTGATTCTTTTTCTCTTGTTAATTTTTTTGTCTTTTGTTATAGGGGTCCCAGCCAAGAACTCAGAATGGTAGAGGGAAAAATTGTTTTCTCTTCCCCTACAGCTGCAACACAGTCCGTTAAATTAGGCAAATAATCTAATACAGTAAGCAGACTGGAGTTGGACATTAGTGGTCTGTCTCTGGTTTTTAGTTGATGTAGACAGCCCTGTGTTGAACATCCTGGCTCATGCCTTGCCATGCACATCTCTGATTAGATTCTTAGGCTTAATTCCTGGATGAGGAATTTCTGGGTCAAAGCATTTTTCCCTCTGCTTTCATCAGCTTGCCCTCCAGAAAGTTTGTACTAACATTGCTCCTTGCCTGCCCTGCTGGTTCTCCTCACCATTCCTGCTCAAATGGCTGTTGATGGAGAAACCTCCACTGAACATTCTGTTCAATGTCTTATGTCCCATCCTATCACATTATCATATTACCCCATTTTAGTTTTTAATAGCACTTATTTTAATCTGAAATGATGTCCATTATTTATTGGCATCCCCATTTATTTGCAACTCACCCTGTGAGTGCAGGGACCTTGCCTGTTGGGGGTCAGTGCTGTTTGGCTGTGCCTTTCAACCATTCATCCATTTCTGCCACACTTGTGTATCTCGGTGTGCAGGACAAGTCTGCTGAATGAACATATGTTTACCCACAAGGTCAATGACACTTGTATTATCATGCTATCTAGGGCTTCCCTGGTGGCGCAGTGGTTGAGAGTGAAGATCCCACATGCCGCCGAGCGGCTGGGCCCGTGAGCCGTGGCCACTGAGCCTGCGCATCCGGAGCCTGTGCTCCGCAACGGGAGAGGCCACAACGGTGAGAGGCCTGCGTACCACAAAAAAAAAAAAAAAAAAGTTGTTATCTTTATTCTAAACAAAGGATGCCAAACATAATTTAACCCATTGCTGGTGACCAGTGGCCCTCACGTGGTCCCGGGATCCTTTGGTGTACTAAGTATAAGGCCCCTTTCCCAAGCAGTAACTGGGTTTTGTAATTACTGTGGTTTGGTTTTTTCGGCTTAATTTTTTTCTCTGTTCTTTAAAGGCTGTAGACAGTATGCTTACTTGAAGCAAGTTATGTTTCCACTTCTGATTTGCTGCTACTAATCTGCTAAGGCTTTGAAAGGAGAGACTCACCTTACTTATTAAACAGTGTATAAAACAAGAGTGAATAGGTTTAGCTAGAAGGACTGAATAGCTCTGCTGTGTTTAAGTGCTTGGGTATTCTGTGTGCCCAGAGGCTTTTTTGACTGTTTTCTGTTTCTTATAGAGGGATGGTTTTGATAGCTGAGTTCTATGAGCGAGGTATTGCAATTCTTGTTACTGAGTCTGTCCCTCCCTTGAGTACAATGAGAGAATGGCTAATATAGCAGTTAGATGTTGAACAAGTAGTGTATCCAGAGAATACTGGCAGTGGCTGTGCATCTGGGACATGGCTGGGCGATGCTGTCAAGGGCCATGCCTCTGGACTCTGAATCTGGCCTCCTCCGACCAAGGTTTTTATCAGCAACTTGGATAAAGACATAGAAAGCAGGCTTATCAAATTTGCGAATGAAACAAAACCAGGATGGAAGGCTAATACGTAGGATAATAGAATCAAGATTCATAAAAATCTTGACAGGAATGATGGGTCTGAAACTAACAAGGTAAGCCCTAACAGGATTACATGTGAAGTCCTGTGTCTCACTTCAGCAGAGCCAGCCACAGCTGCCAGCGATGGGAGGGGCCTGGCTTGAAGGCAGTTTGTGTGCAGAGGACCTCTTAAGGCCTGTGGGTTTCCTAGATGCTAATTTAAAAAACTAATTATACCTTACATACTATTAACAGCAGTAGGACCTCCAGATCTAAGGATGGCAAACTGCCTCATAGCAGTTCCTTCCTGGAGCACTTCTCCCAGCGGTCCCTCTGCCCACAGCCTTACCCAGCTCACATGGTGTTCAGGTGCTAGCTGGGCTCCTACTTTCTCTGAGGAACCTTCCCTGAGTCTGCAAGATGAAGTGAGTTATGCTCTCCTGGGTGCTCAGATAGCACCTTTTCTTCCGCATTACAGTCTCTCCAAACCTCGTGGCCATTGTCTGTCTGATTGTCCATCTTCCTCTTTGGACCCAAGGCTCCTGGAAGGCAGAGACTGTATCTGCCTTCTTGGATGCTCCATCCCAAGCAGTGACACTGTGACCGGCACACAGCGGATGCCCAGTGGATGCCCTGGTTGGGGGTATGTCCACTTTTGGAATATGGGTTAGGGTTTTGGACTCCACACAGTTGGATCTCGTACCCCCATTACCACCAGGTCATGACAGGTTTGCAGACCTTGTCCTGTGGAGAACAGGTGATGGAATTGTGGCTGCTTAGCCAAACCATGCTCAGGTGTGGACCGCCAAGAAAGGAGGGTGTGGACCATCCCAGGGGTTCCAGGGGAGTGCAGGGAACAGCAGGGAGAAGGGACTCCTTGGTTCCTTGAATGCAAGAGCGTGAAAACAATTGGAGCTGTCCAAGTGCATACTACCGCTTGCTTGGTAGGAGTCTCCCATCGACTGTGAATGCTGAATTGGGGAGAGGATTTTTAAATTGACAGTGGAGGAGTTGAAAGCTAATGATAATAACAACAGCTCACCTCTCCAGGGCCCTCCCCAGGCATCGGGCAGTTTGCTTAACTGAGTCCTCATGGCCTCCCTGTGGGGTTTGGTGCTCCTCTTTTCTCTGTTGGGCAGATGAGGACTCCAAGACCTTGTGTCAGGCCCCCCAGCTAGTAAGTAGCAGATAGCTAAAGTCTCTTCCCATGCTAAGGGCGTCTGATGCTGGGATTCTGCTGTCTGGGGCTTAAGCAGTGTCTCCTCCAGGATCTGCTAAGTGTGGCATTCAGTGGCCGCGGAGTTGTGCCTGCCTCATAGAGTCCCTCCCCACCTCCTCCGTCCATGTCTGGGTCGGCATCTGATCCTTCGCTGGCTCAGTGTATGACCCGCTCTGGTAGGACTTCCCCCTCCCCCACCCCGGGAATGGCAAGTAGCCAAGTTCGGCTGCATTGTTAACAGGCAGACGTTGGTCTTCTGTGGGCCTCGAGGCATTATGGGGTGACGGAAGACCTCACAGACCCGGAAGCCAGACAGCCCTGTGTTCGAGTCCCCGCTGCCACTTGCTGGCTGTGGGACCCTGGCCCAATTGCTTAATCTCTCTGAACCTCAGCTGTGAAATGTAGAATTCGTCTCCAGTTCTGTAAAGCACTTGACCCAGGAGGCCCCCTGACAAAAGATGGCTCATCTGCTGTCGGGCTGTCAGCTGTGTTGCTCATGGCTGAGGTGGTTAGAAATCTGTTGTCCGTATAAGCTGAGCCTGTCCAGGAAAACAAAATTGCCTTAAAATTTCCACACCGTGTATGTGGCACATGGAGCCTTCCCTGCCTAGTAGGTGTCAGGGCAGAGGGAAGGGGGAGAATCAGATTGTTGAACTCTGCTGGCCTTGCGCTGCCCGGGACGGTTCCGTGTCCAGGCCTTGCTGCCTTTTGTCATCCTGACTGCCCTTGGCCTTTGCAGCTGTCTGGGGGGGTGGGGGTGGGTGTGGTGGTGGTGGTGGGGGTGGGTGGGGGTGTGTGTGTGTGTGTGTGTCTCCTCAAGGTGTTTTCTATATCTCTCTCTGTAGCCAGAAATATGATTACAGACCATTTATTAGAGAAAATATCAGTAAATATGAGTGTTTTTTTTCTCTGAAATTATAGAGAAGGATCATTCATTCCTCAACAAATTCTTCTGAACACCTGTTAGACATCAGGCAGAGCTCCAGACCCTGATGATACAGCAGTGAACAAAACAGGGTCCTTGCCTTCATGTAGTTTATATCCTAACCTGGTGAGAAGGTACCAGATTAATAAGTATACAAGTAAAAATACGGTCTGTTGGACGGTGATGAAAAGTAGAAAAAATATATGGGTGAGGAGGAGAGAGAGTTCTGATTTGGGATGGGTGTTGCTGTTTTACGGAGAAATGTTTGAGAAAACCTGGCAGACGAGATGTTCCCTGAGCAGACGCTGAAGGAAGTGAGTGAGGAGCTAGCCGCGCAGGTGTCGGGGAGAGCATTCCTGGTAGAGGGAGCAGCATGGACACAATTCCTGACGTTGGGCCTGCTTGGCAGGTTCAGGGAACCTCAGGGGGGCCAGTGTGGTCAGAATGGAGTGAGGGAATAATGAGGACAGTGGCGACACAGATCGACTGGGCAGTGGACCCTGGGCCCTGGGTCCAGCTGCCTTGTGCATCTCTGCTAATCCCCACTGTCCAGAGGCCCTGGTTCTCCACCAAGAGGCAGGGTGGGGAGGTGATATACCCAGGGTCACAGCTCCGAGTGGAGAGCCCAGATTCTAACCCAGATCCACATAGTTCCAACGTCCTTGCACCTCCCTGTGCTGGGCTGGTGGCAACTCCACTCTTCCGCTCTGAGCCATCCTCCTGGTTCCCTGTGCACCATCCCCAGCCTGGGGCTCGAGTCCTGCAGAGGCGTCCACTGCGCTGACCATTAACAGAGACCCGCTCCCTCCTCCTCCCCTGAAACAGCACTTCCTGCCCAGGTTTCAGTCTCATCCCTGTGGAAGTTCTGCGGGAGGAGTATTTATCCAGGTCAGAATAGGAATAAATTAGAAATTATTGTTTGAGGACAGGACATGGAGTCAGTACTGGCCTCTGTTAGCAGGGGCGGGTGAGAGTGCCAAGTGACTCTTTCCAGGGCCCTGAGGGTGCCTCGGAGAGCGGCGGGCTAGGGTGGTTTGCTCGTGTGCAAACAGTGGCACGTAACAGGGCCATGCCCTGAGGGTTCTCACGAGCACTGAGGCAGTTAATGCATATAAAGCACTCAGGACGTGCTGGGCACGGTGTGAATCCTTGGTCAGCGTCCACTGTGGTCACCACCATGGGCCTGGCACTGCTCCGGCCCCCAGGATGGAGGGGGAGAGACAGACAAGGGCTGTGTTCTCATGGTGCTCCCAGCCTGGCGGGGCCACCGGCAGTGAGCAAACATTTGTGTGGTAGTAAGTGCCGCCGTGGAAATGTACAGTGTGATGTAATAGCGACTGAGAAGATACAGCTATGTTAACATTTGGGGGATTTTCTTCTTGTCCCTCGTTTTCTCCTTTGAGTGTTTGTTTGCATGTCATATAAATACCAACAGCAACACAAAATGGGAGAACACAGGATTCTCCTTTCACCTAGGCAGGCAGCATCTGGAAAAGGCAAGGGAAGTGCATTTTCTGTCAGAGCTTCCCAAAAGGAATGCAGCCCTGCTAGCGCTTTGATCTTCGCCCAGTGAGATCTGCATCAGACTTTTGACCTCCGGAACGCGTGTTGTTTAAAACTACTAAGTTTGTGGTCATTTGTTACATCGGCAATAGGAAGCTAATACAGTCGGTTTGTACGCCTGTGCCTCCCCCTAGACTGTGAGCTCCCCGAGGGCAGGGGCTGTGCCTCATTCACTCTGGACCCCAGCGCCTGGCACAGCCTTCGGGCTCAGCAAACACCGACTAACCTCTTCACACCTGCTCAGGAGCTGCCCCTCGGAATTAGGGCTGGCGTGGCCCCTTTGATTCTCTTCCCCAAACCCAAACCTCTAGTCTTGGTGCTGCCCATTGGGAAAGGCCTCCAAGGCTTAGGGACCTGCTGCCAGGCCAGACCAGTCTCAGCCCATAACAGGTGACACGGATGGAGAGAGCACTGCCTGCTTGCTTAGCTCCCAACTAACGGGGCCACCTCGAGAAGGGGAGTCCTCATAAAGTAGAAGGATTCATGGGTAGAACTCAAAACATGCACATGCTTTTTGATGTTGGTTACTGTGGATTCCTTGTAACAGTTTTTAAAGGACCATTATTGATTCATTCAGCAGGGAAATAAATGAGGTAAAGACAAACCAAAGAGAGAATCCAAACAAAAGAAAAAAGAACAGGAAAAGTGAAAAGAAGGAAGAGCTATGTCCCGTTGACCTTCCGAGCTGCCTCCTGCCTGCCTCGCTTTGTAAGGAGGCTCCAGAGCAGGGGTGCCTCACCCTGGATGCCCAGAGAGTCTGATGTAATTGGTCTGGGGCAGGGCAAGGGCAGTGATATTTTTAAAAAATTCCTCCAGTGAGTGTACTATGCAGCAGGGGTTGAGAACCACTGCCCCAGGGCATTCTTAACTTGGCTCTGTTCTGTTAGAAGGTCTCCAAACCCCTAAAAGTCATTAAATGGTATTTCTTAGAGGCCATTCAAGCATTTTACAAATGGAAAAACCAAGGTCACAAGGCACTTGGTGGCCCAGTTAAGACCAGGGCCTCCGTCTGTGGACTTCTCATGCCCCCCACAGATCCAAGTGGTGCTGCCAACAGCCTCAAATCAGGATGATCGCACCAACTTCCATCTGTGAGTGGCTTTCTTTCAGTTTTTCAAACTTTTTTTTTTGCTTCTTCCCAAATGTTCCTTTTAAAGATCTGCTAATGCTTTGATATGAGCATGGCCCCTCTGTCTCCACCCTTCCCTTGATCAGGCAGGACCACTTGTTGAGTATATGAGCACAGTCTCTGAGATCTTGCTGCACTAATACTGTGTGGCCTCTGAGAGCCTCAGTTTGACCATCTGTAAAATGGGGATAGTACTAGAAATACTCCATAGAGGTTGTGAGGTTGAAGAGACATATGGTACATTCAGAGTGACCAGAACAGTGTGTGGTACATGAATGCCAGACCTTATAAATAATATTATTGTTTTACATTACTGTTAATATAGGGAAGAGAATGGGAGTTCAAGCGTCAGAGCCAGTAACAAGTATCGACGGGCACATCATTTTTCACTGCTGCTTTCTTGGCTTGCTTTGGACTGTGTCTGGTGGTGGTCACTCCTTGACTGAACATGGTGAGTCCTCCCTTGGAGGAAGTAGTTGTGAGTTTCTAAGCGAGTGTAGGGTGCGAGCGAGGGCTCATTGGGCATTTATCCCGATTTAACCTACCTGTCTTGAGGTCAGCCTGCCCAGGGCTGTCTCCTGTAGGGACCCAATCTCCTTGGACAGAGCTGAGCCCCTCCCTCACTGTAGGGTTCAGAAGGGACCTGCTGCCTTCTCCCGTGTGTCCCCCTTACATAAAAATTTTCCACGCAAGTAATTGCAGAATGGGGTACAAGGAGGATAATAGGGGAAGATGATTGTGGATAAATCAGCTTGATTACACACTTTCCCAAACTTGATTATACAGATTTGCAGGGCTATGCAAAATCTTGAAAGCCAATTAAGACCTTCCAGTAATGACTGCAGATTCTGGGGAAGTCTCTGTCATACGTCTAGCAGGTTGACCAACAGGTTGAGAATGGTGAGTATAACTCTTCTGCTTTTGATTTTTTATATTTCAGAGACAGCCATGGAGTTTTACTGTAATGTTTTTAAACAAAGCAATTACACCTACAGGTGGGAAGGTACCCACTCTTCTGCTGACTGGGCATGGAGTGATATAGATGCACCTTTGGTATTTTGCAAGGGGATCATTCTGGTTGGTAATATTACCAGTTGCACTGGGTGCTGATCCATTTGAAGGCACATGATACCACTGATAAAATAAATAAAGGACTTCGGGCGGTCATTTAAGGCGAGAAGCAATAGTTGATTTATTTATTTGGTAGCATACTATTAGCGTCCTTTTACCAATATTACTTAACCTTTAAACTTGGGTTTTTTTTTCCTTTTTTCAGCTTTATTGAGATACAATTGCCATATTAACATTGTGCAAGTTTAAGGTGTACAGCGTGTTGATTTGGTACACTTATATATTGTGAACTGATTAGCATTAGCTAATACCTGCATCATATCCCATAATTAATATTTCTTTTTTTGTGGTGAGAACATTTAAGGTCTACTCTCTTAGCAAATTTCAAGTATATAATACAGTATTATTAACTGTAATCACTATGCTGAGCCCCAGAACTTATTCATCTTAGTAGTTGGAAGTTTGTACCCTGTGACCAACATCTCCTCATTTCACCCACCTCCCTGGCCCCTGGTAACCACCATTCTAGTCTCTGTTTTTATGTGTTTGGCTTTTCTAGATTCCACATATAGGTGAAATCATATAGCATTTGTCTTTCTCTGTCTGACTTATTTCACTTAGCTTAATGTCCTCAAGGTCCAGCCATGTTGTTGTGAATGGCAGGATGTCCTTCTTTCTCAAGGTTGAATAATATTCCATTGTGTATATAGATCACATCTTCTTTATCCATTCATTGACAGACAAGGGTTGTTTCCATATCTTGGCTTTATAATCCTGTACGAAACACGGGAGTACAGATATCTTTTTGATACCCTGTTTTCATTTCCTTTGGATATATACCCAGAGTGAGATTGCAGGTTAACACGGTGGTCCTTTTTTTTTAAATCTTTTGAGGAACTTCCATACTGTTTGTTTGCTTACCAGTTTTATTTTTTAAAAAATTTTATTGTAGTATAGTTGATTTAGAAATGTTGTGTTAGTTTCAGGTATACAGCAAAGTGAATCAGTTATACGTATATCCACTCCTTTTTTTTTTTTACATGCTTTTCCCATATAGGCCATTACAGAGTATTGAGTAGAGTTCCCTGTGCTATAGAACAGGTTCTTATTAGTTATCTATTTTATATATAGTAGTGTGTATATGTCAGTCCCAATCTCCCAGTTTATCCCTCCCCCCTTAGAATCACGGATGTAGAGGAACTTCCATACTGTTGTCCATAGTAGTTGCACCAATTTACATTCCCACCAGCAGTGCCCAGGGATTCCCTTTTGTCCATATCCTTGCCAACACTTATCTCCTGTCTTTTTTTTTTTTTTTTTGCGGTACGCGGGCCTCTCACTGTTGTGGCCTCTCCCATTGCGGAGCACAGGCTCCCGACGCGAAGGCTCAGCGGCCATGGCTCACGGGCCCAGCCGCTCCGCGGCGTGTGGGATCTTCCCGGACCGGGGCACGAACCCATGTCCCCTGCATCGGCAGGAGGACTCTCAACCACTGTGCCACCAGGGAAGCCCTCCTGTCTTTTTGATGATAGCCATTCTCATAGGAGTGAGGTGATATTTAACTGTGGTTTTAATTTGCATGCTCTAAACTCAGTTTCTTAATAGGCAAAAATCACCTTGTAGGGTGTGGTAACATCTGAATGAAATAATATATGTTAAGTGCATAATTCCACAGCTGGAATGTAGGTGTTCCATAGTCGTTAAATTCTGCATTGTTTGGGAGGGGAGATTTGCAGCATTTGGACAGAAACTCTGAAGTTATCCAGTCCAGTTCCTTAATGAGAAAAATGAGGGAAAGACTTACTCGAGTTGATTTACCAGCTAAGCCAAAAATAGGTGTTCTGGCTCCCAGTGCTGGTGGCTACTGCCTGCCTGGGACTGGTTCCCAAAGCCAAAAGGAAACCCATGGCTGTCAGCTCATAAGCAACTAGAGATTCAATCCAGGATGGGGAGTGAGAGCTCAGGGTTGGAGATGTCAATCTGGGAAGACCAGAAGTCAGGGGCAAGCTTGGCCGTGGGAGCAGATGTGGTCCCCACTGCCTGATGGCCTTTGCCTTGCGGGGCCAACATTATTCATGCAGGGCCTGGAGGGAAGGAAGGGAGCTTGAGAAAGAGAATGTGAGCAGGGAGAGGGATGGAAGAACAAGAGAATGTGTCCCAGGAGCCCAGGTTCACAAAACCCACTCAATGGGTGGGA
The DNA here is from genome assembly GCA_004363435.1 of Platanista minor. Taxonomy (NCBI): domain Eukaryota; kingdom Metazoa; phylum Chordata; class Mammalia; order Artiodactyla; family Platanistidae; genus Platanista; species Platanista minor. Next base: position 29,214 of record RJWK010003484.1, read on the forward strand.
TGTCAATGGTTGCCAAATGAATGAGAGAAGGAGTGGGTGATGCGTATTGGGCCTGCTTTCTGTGTGCCGGTCATCTCATTTATAATAATCCTTCTGCAGATGAGGCACAGAGAAGTAAAGTGACTTGGCCAAGGTCAGACCCAAGGAAGTTCTTTCAGGATCTGTGCTTTTCATTTAACTACCTTGCTGTAACTGCAAATGAATGGATGAATAAGTGAGTGAATTTCCATTTTACCTATAAAGAAGTAACAACATTGAAGATCAAGTGACTTTCCTATAATTACAGAGTAATCAGTGGTAGAGTCAGAGCTACTTAGCTCTTTTGATTCCTAGTGCAACGAGCTGCTAACTCGGGCTGTGCCTCTGTACCACCTGGGCGGGCCCTGGGCCCTCACACTCCCCCGCCCCCCCCCGCCCCGACCCCACCACTGAGCCAGGTTATTATCTGCAACCCAGCCGTGGCCATACGTCCCCCTCAGAGCGCTCTTGCCCACGTTTCCAAGAGTGGGGGCAGTGGAAAGAGCCTAGGATTATGGTTAGAAGATCTGAGTTTGAGTTCCAGTTTGGCTGAATGACCTTGGGCGGGTGAAGAAGACTCTCTGGGTCTCAGTTTCTCTGTCTGGAAAATGGGGATAATAGTGCCTCCTTTTCAGTTGTGAGGCATGATTGAGAGAAGGTGTAACATGCCTGGCAGGCTGCTGGCTGGTAGGAAGCACTGAGAAAGTGATCAGTTTCCCTCCTTCAGTTCCCTCTCTCCCGTCTTCTCTTTCTCCCTTCCTCTGACTTAAGAGTCCATATGGCAGAGGATTGGCTCTTTATTCAAACAGCTGGATTTATTTGTTTAGTCTTGATTCAACAAATATTTATTTATTTATTTTTAGTTGAGATATAATTGATTTATGATATTATTCAGGTGTACAACAGAGTGATTCAATATTTTTATAGATTATACTCCATTTAAAGTTATTACAAAATAATGGCTGTATTCCCTGTGCTGTACAATATATCCTTGTAGCTTGTTTATTTTATACATAGTAGTTTGTGCCTCTTAATCCCCTACCCCATCTTGCTACTCTCTGCTTCCCTCTTCCCATTGGTAACCACTAGTTTGTTCTCTATACCTGTGCGTCTGTTTCTGTTTTGTTATATACATTAGTTTGTTTTATTTTTTTAGATTCCACATATAAGTGATAATATTTGTCTGTCTCTGTCTTACTTTACTAAGCATAATACTCTCTAGGTCCATCCACATTGTTGCAAACGGCAGAATTACATTCTCTTTGGTGGTCGAGTAATATTCCATTGTATGTATACCACATCTGCTTTATCCATTCATCTGTTGGTGAACACTTAGGTTGCTTCCACATCTTGGCTATTGTAAGTAATGCTGTTGTGAACATTGGGGTGCATGTATCCTTATGAATTAGTGCTTTTATTGTCTCTGGATATATATCCAGGAGTGAAATCGCTGGGTCATATGGTAGTTCTGCTTTTCTGAGGAAGCTCCATACTGTTTTCCTTAGTGGCTGCACCAATTTACAATCCTACCAGCAGTGTACTAGGGCTTCCTTTTCCCCAGATCCTTGCCAACATTTGTTATTTGCAGACTTTTTGATGATAGCCATTCTGACAGGTGTGAGATGATACCTCATTGTCGTTTTGATTTGCATTTCTCTGTGATTAGTGATTGTGAGCATCTTTACATGTGTCTGTTGGCCGTCTTCTGTTGGTATATCTTTTTTGGCAAAACTACCTATTCAGGTCTTCTGGGTATTTTTTAATTGTTTTTTTTTTTGTTTCTGATATTGAGTTGTGTGAGCTATTTATATATTTTGGATATTAACCCCTTATTGTTCATACTGTTTACAAATATTTTGTCCCATTCAGTAGGTTCTCTTTTTGTTTTGTTGACGGTTTCCTTTGCTCCACAAATATTTACTGAGCACCTACTACATACCAGGTGCTGTTCTAAGCCCTGAGAATACAGCTCTGATAAAATATAGATAAGAATCCAGGGTGCCTCTTGGAACTGATGTTCCACTGTGGCTCTTACTCTGCCTCGTGCTGCTGTATCTTTTCAGCTGTGATGAGGACCTGGTTATCTTCATCCCCTTAGGAAGATTGCGAGTGAGCAGCTTCATCCCAGCCATAGAGCTCGGTTATACCAAGGGGGAAGCCATGGCTTGCTTGGTCCTTGACTCAGGAGCTGGCCATTGTTGGGGCCACAGATGCCAGCATGGGGGTGTCTCCAGCTGTCCAAGGTCAGGCCCATGTCCACAGGCCCCTGGCTCAATGTGACTCTGTATTGAGGAGCTCAGGGTTTGCAGGGCAAGTGGCTACGAAAACACTTAGTGATGCTCACCATCAGCAACAAACTTTGGGGGCAGAAACGAGGCTTTATCTGCTTAAAAACCACAGGCCTGGCCATTCCTGTTCTCATCCCTGACCTGGGCCCTGCCATTAGCCTCTCATCTGATCACTACTGTCCCCAGCCCTCAGCCTTTTGATTCATAGCTGTTCCATCTCACGCATCAGCCTCCTCTCGCCTGCCAGCCTCACTGAAGACCGTTTTAGGAGAACATGACCTTATCCCTCCACCGGGGAAAATTGGTTGTGGAGAGAAGGTCAGGGGCTTAGTCCAGGTCAAGACTTGGCTGCTTTCTGCAAAGGACTCAGGTAAGAAAGGCCCGATGCTGCCCATCGCTGTTGGTAATGGACACCAGGGGAAATCAGATGAGGGGAAATCTCAAAGACATATCGCAGTCTCCTGTTTAGAAACAACTGCTCTCTGGCTGGTGTATTTTAATTAAAATTACAGCTCAGAAGCCTCTTAAATTAAGTTCTGTCTTCACTGTGTTTTGCACTGAGTGTTGAGGGGCATTTCTTCTGCCCCAGTTCTCTGCTCAGTGGTGTGTCCTGGGATATCTCGCTGTGACCTGGTCTGGGGATGGGTATGTAGAATGTTCCAGAGTGCTCTACGCTCTGGCTAAATTTCTAAAGACTCCTAATTAATCCAGGAATGAACGGTTCACTGGGCATTGTAGAGTCGAAGATTAACTGGAGACTGAGGTCTCTTAGCAAAGAAATTATACACTTTTCTCCCACTTGCATCTTTTACTAGTTTTTTCTCTGGAGTGGCTTTTGTTTGCCTGTGGCTCAGATACAGCACAGCGGTTTCTGCACCAAGCATCATTTTTTCCAGTGGGAAGGGTGTCTGGCCCAGAGAGTATTCAGTCCTGGCGAGCTTTGTGTCGCTGGCCCTGCTGGGAGGTGAGGAGCTTGTGCTGGGGTGGGGATCTGGGCTTCAAGAAGTCCTGGCAGCCAGGTTTCCCTGAATCCCAGACTCAGCGGCTTGGCTCTGCCCCTAGTCACCGGCTGCTGCGGGGCTCATTTCCACAGGCCCTTCATTATCCTACTTAAGAGGCACCTGCTTTCCAAGGCAGCATCTGAGCCAGGGGGAGGGCTCCTCATCACCCCAGGCTCTGGGGCACCTTTAACCTGAGGGTTTCCAGGTGTGTCCAGGTGTGTGGCTTTTTGAAGGTCTACTCCATTTCTCTCCTTTCTTCTTTCTGTTTTTTTTTTTTTGCATTAATCTTCCCATTGTCACACTTTAGTGAAATCCATTCAAAGCTAATAGTATTTTCCAAGAGTATCAGTTGCTTTGGCTGGTAAGACACAATTTTGTAAGTGTCTTTATAGCCAGTGAGTTAAGTCATTAAAAAAAAAAATCCTTTTTGTTGTGGAATTTTACAACACTGTCCACCAGTTATCAGCACTTTGGTTTCATTTGTTTTCCTCCACTGTCCCTGCCTTCTGGTCTTTTTGTGGAGTATTTTAAAGCAAATTCCAAATATGGCATCATTTCACATCTAAATACTTCAAAAAGTAACTTTAACCAGTGACAGTGAGAACTAAAAAATAAAATAAGATAAGCAAAACCTTCAACTGCCTGCCCCTCTCCCAAAGCACAATACCATTTGTAACACCCAATAAAATTAACACTGATTTCTTCGAATCAGGATCCAAATAAGGTCCATGCACGGTTACTCGGTGTGCAAGTATTTTAGGAATGATTTTTTTTAATTTGGAATTTTTCAGTGATTACTGTGTCAGTGCCAGCTGTTGAGTGCTTCTTGTGGGCCCTGAGGATGATACCAAATTCTCACTACATCCCAGCAGGGTGTTCTGTCCATTTTATAGATGTGGAAGGGGATTCAGCAGCTTGCCCCAGGTCATGAAGCCCCAACTGGCCCCGATGTGTTAGCTTTTGCAGCTTGAGTTTATGTAGAACAGGATTTTCTGTTTGAGTGCAGGCAGTTAAAACATTTTCAGTCTTGTGTTGCTTCCTTCCAAAGGGAAGGCACCCTCGGAAGAAATGTTTGGAAATAATTGCTCTAAATGTTTGGACTTCTGGGGTGATGCATATGGTTTCTGAACATTGTGCTTCTGCAAAATAAGCTTCCATTTATGCCTGTGCTCCATCCCAGGCATGTCCTAATGTGTCCTGCTTCTTCTGTGAAGCAGAAGTAGTTTTGAATATGCCGCGGCTGTTGGAGGGGACTCCTGGGGGAGATGACAGCTGAGCAGAGAGCGGCCCGGTCTTATGCTGAGTCCATGCTAAGTCCTCACATTCATTCCTCATCATGGCCCTCCAGGTGGGTGGTGGTATAGTTATCTCCATTCCCCGAGGAGGCAGCGAGGGCTCAGAGAGGAGATGTCACTAGCCCAAGGTCAGAGCTAGTAAGTGGCAAGGGTAAAAGGTAGGCTTTTCACTCCACAGCTCTGGATGCTACCATTGCACTTTCATGGGAACACTACCTTCTGTGCTGTTTCCCCCACTCAGGGTCCTGCTCCAGGATCTCACTATGCCAATGTTTTATCCTGGAAAATTTCAAATATATAGAAAAATGGAGAGAGCAAAACAATTCCCCATATACTCCACCTAGATTAAGCACTTAACGTTTTATCCTATTTGCTTTGTCTCTGTATTTATATTTCTATATATACTTTTTTGAACTATTTGAAAGTAAGTTGCTGACGATCGTGATCCTAAATATCCTAATTGTTTCAGCTCCTTCTCCAAAAATATTCTTCCACATTTTTGATCACATTGAAGGAACTTGTAGCATTCCCTTACTGTCACCTAATATGCAGCTCATTCTCCAGTTCCAAAATTTCCTGAGTCATCCTCAAAGTTTCTTTTAAATAGTTGAAAAAAAAAAAAAGTTTTTTGACCTAAGATCCAGTCAGAGCACAGAGGTTACACTTGGTTGTCTTATCTCTTCCGCTTCTTGTAATCTGGAACATTACAACTTTATTTCTGGGCTTGTCTGTTCCTTTGCCCCTGTATGTCCGACAAGCTGGCAGTTGAGCCCAAAGTTCTGCATTAGGTTCAGAGTATATATGTCTGGAAGAATGCTTCATGGGGATGCCGTGCACTCCACATAGCCTGCGTCAGGGCTCCACAGGGGTGTGTGGTCGCAGCACTGGTGAGCACAGGTAGAGTGTGCAGGTTAGTGGCATTTTTCCAGAAGCTGAAGGAGGGTTGGTGTGAGCGGAGCATCTTTGAGTCAGTAGCTCTGCATTATCCATGCAGCCTGCTCCTGGCCCTCTCTCTCTTCTTTCATGGGCACTGGCTAGGTGGGGCACGTCTCCGGGCTTGGCCCACACATTTCCACTGTCCCACCACTTACCCCATCGCACCCCATCATATGTAGGAGGGCACAGCTGAGGAGTACATGTTGTAATCACCTCTTATCTGTCCCCTTGGAGAGGGAGGGATTCCTGCCCTGGAGCTGAGTCATAGGGATTCTGACCATTCATGACAGCCAACACTGGGCAGATGAGGCTGAAAGCAGTTTATTAGTAACAGATTCACGGCCCACTGCATGTCACACAGGGTCACACAGGAGCACGCTAAACAGCCGGGGGGCAATGGGAGGCAGGCTGTGTAGTATCAAGGGGCTGGGGTGCCCACTGCTTCCTGTAAGAGGATGTGATTGGCTTGTTAGAGTAAGTCCATGGGCCGGCTGCGGACTGAAACCTGCTGCCTGGGGATAAGCAGGTACTGTAACTGGCCCCCTTGATAAGCAGGGTTGTTTGGCTGAGGGAGCTGAGTGGGAAGGAACTTGTGGTTAGGACGTTTGAAGCCTTCGTGATTTCAGATGTCAAGGGAGGACATCATGTCAGGCCTAAATTTTCGGCTTTTTGCTGTAGTACAACAGCGCACCTACAGTATACTCTCTCCATGCAGGCACCCCCCTCAGGACTTCATCTTAGTCATTCATCTACTAGTCATACCAACCCTCTGAGGTAGGTGCTGTTATCAGCACCACTTCCTAGGTGAGGAAACTTAGGCCCAGGAGGTGAAGTGCCTTGCCCAAGGTCCCACAGCTGGAAGGGATGATTGGAAAGCTCATCCAGGCTGCCCTCGGGAGTCTGTGCCCACACAGTTGAAAATGACATGAGATTTACAGTGAGGGGAGGAGGATGAATCCACGCTCTGCCTCGGTGGGCAGTTACACCTGCTAAGCCCAAGAGGGTGCTGGTGACTCTGGGAGGTGTTCCTTGTCTGGTCCACGGCTGGTCTCCTGGATGCAGTTCTCCTCCGTCCAGGTGAAGGGCACGTTGCTTTGATTAAGCCTGCTGCTGCGGGGAGCCTGCTTTTCTGAATGATAGGCAGGAGGCAGGTGGTGGGAGCCGCTTCTTGGGGGTCTTCATTTCTCCTTCCACCTCCTTCCCGGCGTGGTATTCTTTTCTCTTCCGCAACAAGCAGCGAACTGCTCTCTGTAAGAATCTGATCTCAGTCGTTCACACTGCATGAGAATTGAGATTGACATGTTGCATTTTCCCAAGAGTGAGGCTGTATTTCTAACTGTGGAAAATTATATCTCTTAATAAAATAATTGCAGATGCCGTTACATTGGTGGGAGGTGTGTGTGTGTGTGTGTGTGTGTGTGTGTGTGTATGTATGTGTGCGCACATGCGTGCACGTGCATGCACATTCCTTGACCTCCTTAGAATTCCAGGCTATGCGCTGAGGAGGACATGGAATAGTGGACATTCTATAGCCCATAGAGCTGTGCAGACTTAGGTAAGACACCCTATGTCTTGAAGCCTCAGTGCCCTCATCTCTAAAATGGGAATACTGTAACAGTAGTTTCTACCTCATGGGGTTCTTATGAAGATTAAACAAAGTAATGTTGGAAAGCACCGAGTAAAGCACTTGGCGCAAGACAGCTCCAAATGTGATAAGTATTTATTATTATAATATAACTGTGATAAATTGTTATTGTTATAATCATTACCCTTGTCTTTGGGGGTGGCCAAGCTCCCCGACCCAGGGTAAGTCCTGTCTGGTGGCTGGTCTCCGGTTTACTGGCTCACAGAGATAATCCATCAGTATGTTCTTTCAGTGGCCTGTCCCCAGGATTAATGGAAAATCCCAATGCCTCCTCCCTGCCGGTGGAGCTGCCTGCCTGTTCTGCTGACCGTTTGTAAGTGTTTTCCCTCTTGCACGAGAGAGACCCACTAGAGAGGAAAAGTCAATAGTGCAGTTAAGAAACATGCTCTGCTTTTTGCTGTCGCCTGGAAACTTTTATTATGTGTCATGTTTTTTCCTCATTCGGATCTCGCAAGGTTCAAAAGTGACCTTCTGGGCCATCGTTTCCTCATAGAATGGCTAAAGGATGTGGTAGTTGTTGACATTCACCTGTGCTGTCCAGTCTCCTTCCTGCAGCATGCAACCTCACTGCCCTGGGTGGGGCAGAAGGCGGGAGGAAAGAGCTTCTTAGAGCCGGTCACCATGTCGTTAGCATGCTTCTTGTTCATGTTTGCAAGAACAGCAGCCACCTTTCGCTGAGCCCTTTGGTGCCCCAGGCGCTGTGCCAAATCCTAACATTTATTACTGCTGACGATAGCAGTATTATTACTGCCCTGGGGGGTACGGCCATCCTGGGATACGAGGAGGGAGATCTTAAATCTCAGAGAGGTTAAGTGACTTTTCAAGTCACCCAGCTGGCAAATGCCGAATCAGGAATTTGAACCAGGTTAAAGGTCTGATTAAGTTCATATTCCCATACAATCTTGTGTTTTTTATGGTTGGGGGAAAGGATGTTGAAATCTGAGTCTAGTATGTGACAGAAATGTTAACCTATCTTGAAAAAAGCATATTTTCAAGGTACATGAGTTAAAGGTCATTGACAAACCTATGGAATCCATTATCCTTTAGATAATGGGGAGACCCTGGGGCTTTGAGAACTTGACTTTGAGTCAGAAGAGGCACAGGGGGCAGTAGCATCGTGGTCGCTTGTTCAGGGACTTGCTGTTCCTGATACTGTGATGTCAAGAGTGGCCATTCCTCTGGGTTCCCAGATTTGGGCTGAATCCCTTGCTACATTCAGCAGGTGGACAGTAACAGATTCACACCCTGGAACGTCCCCAGGGGCCCAGGGTCCTCACATGCAGTTCCAGGTTGGAGGCCATCTCATGGGTCTAACTAGTGAGGCCCCCCCCCAAAGTAGAGTGGGGTGGTGAGCTTCTGTGTAGTCAGAGTTCTGATACCTGTAGCTAAAGACTTTGACATCTCATTCCTCAATCAGGTGGCACTTAGCAACTCTTGCGTGTAATCTCCATGAGAGTGGGACTGTATGTATTTTATACACCAGGGTTCACAGGACGGTACCTGGTACATCACAGGCACTCAGTAAATGTTTGTTGAATGAATAAGCAATAGGCAAAGATGGAAGTCCACTGTCTGTCCCTACTGCGCCCCTTCCTCTATAAGCAGACATGTATCCTAGGCTGCTTAAGGGCAGGGTGAGCTATGCAAACAGGACTAGCCACCAGGAGAGAGAGTGTGTGTGTGTGTGTGTGTGTGTGTGCATGTGTATGTGTGTTTGCGAGCGTGTGTGAGCGTGGTGTGTATCTGTCACCACTCTAAATGCTACCCTAGCTGGCCCTGGTCTGGGGGGTCCTCCAAGGGGCAAAGTGATGTTTTTATCTGATGCCCAGCTGGGCCTGGAGAGCCTCCCATGGTGCAGTGCGTGATAGTGGAATTGCATCCACTTCCCCTTGGTGAGGTTTAGGGGGGACCACAGGAGGGTGACAGGCCGTGTGTTTGTGATTTGGGGAGGAGGAGTAACTGGCTGCCTACTTGAGAACAACACCAGGATGTTTTTTTCTGCTTGGTGGTGGCTTTACTTCTCCTTTAGCCTTCTGCCTGCTTTTCACTCTATGTCAACATCAGATCTCCTTCTGCCTCTTTTCTATTTCAGTTAACTTTGGTGGGCTCTCCCTGTATCTTAGAAAATTGCTTGCTTTTGCTTGCCGTCTGCTCACTTAAGTTCTGGCTTGGTGTGTGTGTGTACATGCATGTTTGTGTGTGTGTATGAGGTATGTAGATAAGAATCTGGTCTAAGGAGGATTAAAGCATCTGTGCTATGCGTAAACTATGCATGCATTGAAGAGAGAATTGCTCAGCATCAAGCCAGAAGAATGTCGGAATTTTCAGTGTATGTTTTACAAATTCTTCTAACTGTATCATCAGAAAACGAAGGAGAAAACGAGTAACACTGTCCCAACTTTGAAATGAAGATAATGTTAGATTAAGATAACTGTCCAATTAAAACAGCAAAGAAATTGAAAGGAGCATGTCTTGGATCAAAATCCCACAGCAAGTTACCTGACTTCAGACAGTTATCATTTTCACGGAAGAAAATTATCTGTTTCCTTTAGTAGTAACTCCATGCTTTTCACATCAAAACCTGTTGACCTATACCGTTTAGACATTTTATTTTAGTTTGGAATTTCAGTTAAGTGCAGTGGTATTGTTGACAATAGTTAAGATTCAGTGAATGCCTTTGATGGGGGAAGAAGTCAGTTATTTTGAGGCGGGACTGGCCCTGGCTGCTGAATCAGAGTTTATCAGCAACAGTGGAGAAAACACTGCTTTCACACCTGTGTGGTCTCAATTAACTAGCTTCTGTTCTTTGGAACAATTAATAAATGATACTTTCTGACCTGTTAGATTTCCTTCTCACATAGAGCTCTTCCTTTCTGTTTACTTTTGATCATCAAGTCTGATGAAGTCTTAGGAGTCTTCTCTGCTCTTCAGCCTATCAGGAGTGAAAATGGATGACTGGGCCAGTTAGCCACGTCATTGGAGTACTGATCGTCACACCAAATCTCCTTTTCTCCATGAGTCTCTGCAGTGATGCAGAAATGCCGTTCACAGTGAGGACAGTTTTGATTCTCAGCCTCAGACTATGAGGAGCTCTGCATCGGTGGATCTGTCAGACCCTTTCTGGGCATTGAGATGTTTTTCTCTGCACTGAATTTATTGGAAATGAAAGTAAGCAAAGTGGTTTTACACACCTCGCAGTGGTCAAAGAGTAGCTACACTTTCTTCAGCCTTTTCTTGAAAACTCAAGGACATTGGTCATTATACTGGCCTGGGGTATGCTGATGCTTGCAGGCATTACCAAGACCAGTGGGGCTATTTTTTTCCTCTACCGAACGGCCCCAGATTGCTGTGCTTTTGAGTTGTCACCTTTGTTTTTCGTCTTTTTTCTGCCTTTCCTGTGACACAAGTGGTGCTGGAGAGGATTGTAGGGGCTTTGCGTGGTGGATTTAGATTACACATGGATGTGACCCACCTGCCTCGACACCACGGAGGGGGCACATGCGCCCCGCCTCCTCTCCTTCCGTCACGGAAGGTCTTGTTGACCCTCACAGAGAAGGCAGGCCTCCACCCAGAGGCAAAAAAGCATCAAGGTAGCACTTAAGAGCATGCTTTTGTTTTCATTGTATTTATTATGACGTTTACCAGCTGTTTATAGAGGGAATCCTGATTTCATAATTCAGCAGTGACATGAAGTTTCTTCTAGAATAACCTCATTTTAGTTTACAAAGTCTGAAGAAAAATCACAGTACAGGTGGAGGGCGGATCAGGCAAAACCAGCCAACTTGGTTCTTAAATGGCCGAAGTTGGGAAGCACTGGCTTTCCCCGAGAGCTCTGTGTCTCCAACTGTAGCGCTCACACACCAATCTTGTTAAAAATGAAGATTCTTTTTTTTTTTTTTTTTTTTTCGGTACGCGGGCCTCTCGCTGTCGTGGCCTCTCCCGTTGCGGAGCACAGGCTCCAGACGCGCAGGCTCAGCGGCCATGGCTCACGTGCCCAGCCGCTCCACGGCATGTGGGATCTTCCCGGACCAGGGCACGAACCCGTGTCCCCTGCATCGGCAGGCGGAAAAAAATGAACATTCTGAGTCAGTAGATCCTGGCTGGGGCACAAGATTCTGCATTTTTAACAAGCTCCCTCCTAGGTTATGCTGATGCCCTGGCCTCTGGCGACTCCAACTTTGATCCACATATCAGCATCACCGGGAAGCTTGTTGGAGATGCCAGCCCTCAGTCCCATCCCTGGACTTGCTGTACCTTCAGTCACCAGACCCCCAAGTGGTTCCTGGGCACATTAACATTTGGGAAGCCCTGATCGTACATGCTGCTGCTGGGGGGTCCTCAGTGTGTAGTGAGCCCTGCCGAGCAGGCAGTTAGAGCCCATGCCTGAACTCCTCATGTGGAAGCGGGGTTTCCATTTCCTTGTTTCCAAGTCACTTTACAAAGAGCTCATGGAAGGATGTTTCCAGGCCTGGCATGCCCTCTCTTAGGAACACAGCTTCCAGAGCTTTCCATTCTCCCACATGTCCGCCTCTGCTCCTGTTTGCGTTTTGAGACCCACGTCCTCTGCGTAGCTGCCTCACTATCTGGATTCTCAGAAGCTGACGCCTGTGGCTGGTGCATGGCTGGAGAAGGGACATCTCTCTTTCTTGGTACTGCTGCTCCCAAAGGATATAATTTGCTTGACAGTTGTGTTCTGGCTGCAGCCACTCAGGGTGGGGTGAGGAATCGTGCAAAAGGCTGGGTGCACGAGGCTTTAAAAACTGGCCATGAGGATAGTGTCCCTGGGGAGACAAAGGAGGTGAGGAAGGACGGCGCTCAGCAGTGTGCCAGCTCCCTGTCCCTGCGGCCAGCTGTGTGGGGCGGACACAGGAATCAAGGCTCTGGGCTCTCTGAGAGTGGGAGCTGCAGGACCATTACAGTGATGACAGCCTGTGGGTGGCAGATTGTATTGGGAAGGTGGCTGCAGCCATATCTCTCATCTTACCTGCTTTTCCGTAATGCGGACTTTGCCACACCCCTGCCAAGAGGTAGAGTAGGGTCCCCTCTCTTGAATCTGGGCTGACCTTATGTAACCCAGTGATGCCACGAGACTTCGGAGGCTGGGTCAGAAAAGCCATTCAGCTTCTGCCTGGTCCTCTTGGAACCCACAATCTGGATGAAGCCAGCAGAATGAAGAATTCTGACTATGCTGAGACTGCGGTGCTGGAGGAGTATGTGAGGTGCTCCAGGCAGCAGCCCCAGCTGAGCTCCTGGCCAACAGCCGGCACCCACGGTGGCCACGTGACAGGCCATCCTGATGTCCAGCCCGGTCAAGCCTTCAGGTGATGCAGCCCCAGCTGACATCTAACTGCTGTGACCACATGAGAGATTCCAAATGAACTCTGCCTAGCTGGACCCTTCTCAGTTTTCTGATCCACAAAATCATGAGCAAAACAAGATGATAGGTTTCAGACATTAAGTTTGGGGGTAATTTGCTCTGCAGCCAGAGTAACTGGAGTATTCTGGAAGCTTTGGTTTTTACAAGTATATTCTCAAAAACAACTCTAAAACAAAATTCTTTCTCCTTAGTTATATTTAAAATGTTTAAAAAACACCGGTGTGCAGTGAGTAGGTTGTTACAAAATGTACCCCCCCACACCCACCCCCCAAAAAAGCCTGAAAACTGTCTAGTAAAAACTTGCAGATGGAGGTAAGAGTAAAATGATAAGGGTGATAAAATGCTGCTTTCTGTTCATGCTGTGTTAGGTACTTTATATTCTTTCATTTTATTTTTACTCTCACACTTTAAGGTGTGCCCATTTTATAGATGGGATGACTGAGACTCAGAGATGTTAACTCACTAAGAGCCACACAGCCGGAGCTGGAGTTTGAACGTGGATCGACCCGACTCCATAGCCTGTCCTGCAGCAGATGGAAGAATTGTTAACATGGACAGCTAAATCTCTAAGTCTCCTCTCCTTAAGGACAAGGGTTCAGGACCCTTAGGGGTCATTCCGTTCAGTGCTGGGCCCTTCAGGGTCACCTGGGGGGTGTTTTAAAATCCACATACCAGGCCCAGTCCACACCAAGACTGTAGGTCTGGGGTAGGGTGTCTCCAGTGGTTCTGACCCATCTCCATTTGTCACCTCTGGCTTAGCCCAACCTCCCGTGTTGCAGGTGAGGACACTGAGGCCCAGTGAGGAGAAGTGGCTTGTTCTGAAGCCCAGAGCAGCTTAATGGCAGAGCTGGGGCAGAGAGCAGGTTTCCCAGCGCCCAGACGGCATACTCCCCCCGTGTCTCACTTTGGAGGAGGCTTGGAGGGCCGTTAGCAGAAATTACCTTGCACATCAATGACGGGATCTCAGGGCACTTGCAGTAAGATCCTGCAGTAGAAATGTTCTGGACCCAATGCTGAATGAAACAGTCAGAGGCCAGCACCACTTTCTTCTTGAAATTACATAAATACACGGACAGAGGGACAGAGTTTTAGGACTTAACACCTCCACTGGGGGGAGAGGGAGGGGAGGAGAGGAAGAGAGAGAGACAGAGAAAGAGGGAGGGATATGTACAGAGAGACAGAAAACACAAGTTGAATTTTAGGTCTCTTGTAGGTACATGATAGGATTCAGTGTGAGGCTGATCAGACTGAGGGTGTTTTCTGTGGCAGCTGTTCAGAGTCCTGAACAGACATCAGTTTCTGCAGTCACTGAGAGTCCCATCCTGCTGGGCTGTGAGGACACAGCCCCGGAGTGACCCGCAGCCTCTACACCCTCCCAGTGTAGCTGGACGTACAAACAAATCATGATCATACAAAGGCCCAAGTCTAGGGTAGAAACCAAGGCTGTGAGACCCCTGATTCTGTCCCAGGGCTGGGATGGCTTTAAGATGACCCACCATCTAGGTTTTTCCTAAGACTGGGGCTTTTCCTGGGACACAAGACTTTCAGTGCTAAAACCAGGAGAGTCCTGGGCAAACCCAGACTGTTGGTCACCTGGGTATGGTTCCCTAGATGAAACGACAGCTGACCTCCAAGTCCTCCCCATCCCCAGTCCCCGTCCTCCTCATCCTGGTAGTGGTACCCCTTTTCCTGGAAGCCCAAGCCAGAGCCCTTGGAGTCTGCTTTGACCACCCCGCCTCCCATGTGCACGTTCTGCCATTCTGTCCCACCCTTTTCTTCACTCGGCCGCCATTTCTTGCTGGGACAGCTGCCATAACCTCCTAACTCTCCCTGCCTTCCCGCCTCTGTTCTGCTCCAGTTCCCCGTCTTCGCCACTCTCTGGAATTGGAAATTTCATTCTACACTTCTCTGCCGAATTCATCATTGGTTCAAAAGCCAAATTCCTTAGCCTGGCACTCAAGCCCTGAGTCACCTGGCCCCTGTGCTCTCTCCGGCCACGTCTCAAGCCATTCTGAACTGAATTCACCAGGTGAAGAGCTGAGCTGGAGAGCTGGGAGGCGGCCTGATGGCCAAGAGCTGACAAAGCAAACCTGCAGTCTCTGTCTGTTCTTCCCCCCAGGCTTTCTCTTGGTGGCAGTTCTTTTCACCCGCCTGGGTGTTCTGGGCTCCCAGGACCTGCGAGGGGTCGGGAGGTGATGAGATGAGGAGGAGGATGTTCAGAGCTGTCTGCTCTCCTGGTAGCAGCCCCGGAATGCACCGCATCCCCCTCTCCTTTCCTTCTTTCCTCTCTGTGTTTCTCTCCTGTCTCTACGTTCAGTCTTCTCTTGAAGCTCAGTCTGCCTCCTGGTGGTGGTGACGGTGGCGGGGTGCCGTCTGGGGTAACGTGGAGGGAAGAACACCACCGGTTCTTTCTCTGGTCCTGCCTGCTGCTCCCTCACCTTTGTTCCAACTCAAGTCCATTTCGTTCCCAGAAACTGTGCTGCTGGCCTTGCCTTGCCCCAGTCTGAGCCACCATTCTGGACTTCAACTCCAAGTTCACTTTGGATCCCCAAGTTTCTAGAGTCTTTGTATGTCAGCCTCACAGCCGTTCTCTTAGGCCCACAATTAGTCCTAGCTGGCAGGCGGAGACAGAAGATTTCTACAGTCTCGGTAACTACCTCCATCTTTCCCCAGTTGGAACTGGCCGAGAACCATCAGCTGGGCAGCCCGTCCCCCACCCTCCCCCAGAGGCCAGATCGTCCACCTGAGCATGTGCAGGAGCCACCTGCTCCAGTGCTCAGCCCTCACGCCTCTTTCTTTGTTTCGTTTCAGTTTTACGGAGTTTTTGGATCCATTCCAGAGAGTCATCCAGCCGGAGGAGATCTGGCTCTATAAAAATCCTTTGGTGCAGTCAGACAACATACCTACCCGCCTCATGTTTGTAAGTACCATGATTTCATGGCTGATTTGACCACTGTCCCAAGTATGAACCAAATGGGTTTTCATTTCTGCATTTCCAACCCCTGCTGATGATGGCAAGCAGCCTGAAAAAAAAAAAAAAAAAAAAGAGGCGAGCTGCCCATCAAATTAAAATTCAGTTCCAGATCAGGATGGTCGCCGCTTGGTCATGTGAGAAGCAATTGCCCAACGCTTTGGAAAAGAAGGGCCCTGCTTACCTGAGCTAAACCCGAGTTGTTTCCAAATACTTAGAGTAAAATAAGATGAGAAACTAGTGAACAGAGTTTCCTGCTGCGTCTATTTTTAAAAAAACCTCAATTTAGCTGTACTCAGGTAACCACTTTTCTGGGTTTTGCTGGTCAGTTGACCAGTGATGAGACCACTATGTGTATAACTCACGCCTGACAGCATCTCTGGTCCTAGGATAAATGGGCAAGCACCCAAATAGCTGGTGGATATATTGGGACATTTTTACCTCTTGGCTCTGCCACTTGTCGATTACAGTCTCTTACACTTCCTCTACTATGTGCCCAGCCCTTGGCTGAGAGCTTAAGAAAGGATTCTCTCATTTAGTCCCACCCAATATCCCAGTGAGGAAGATGTCATTATTGCCCGAATTTTGCAGGTGCAGACCTGCATCCCAGAGAGATGCAGGAACTTGTCCAAAGCCACACAAGCTAGAGAGCAGCAGAGTCACGATTCACATCCGAGCAGCCAGTTCTGAGCCCTGCTCGCAGCCAGGAGGCTGCCCTGAAATCGGGAGCCAAGTGTCCAGGACTCCTTGCTGAAGCTCACTGGCTCCTGGAGAATTGCCTTCAGGCCTTGCTGTAGCAGAGGAAATACTGAAGCTCCCTCCCGTTACAGAACAATAATGCAGCTTCTGGATGGACAACGTTGTAGCTTGAAGCTTATTCCTATTGAGCAGCCATTGTGTGTCTTGCCTCTGGGAACTTAAATGACTATTCCAGAGCTTTTATAGAGAACATGAGGAATATTTTTGCATTTTGAAAGAAATCCCTCTGATTTTGTGGAGGAAATCTTGTTCATCGGTGATGATTGGAAAGATCTTTCTGGCTGCAAACATCCCAGAGTGCCCGGAACACTACCTGAGCATTACAGTATTATTTGAATTGCTTTTTCATAATTTCTTTTCTGCTGGAAAATAAACTGGAGTTTTGTAAATATCGGGGAAATTGGAAAATGTAGGGTATTACCTTACACTTGAGTATTAAAATCAGATTTTTTTCTGTTTCTGCTCTAACTCAAATCTTCCATAAATCCTAGAAGTAAAGTAACTAGTGTGTGTCTAACTAGTTTACTCCATGGTTTTAATAGGGGAAGCTTCTGTTGATCACTTGTTTCCGTTTTCAAAGATTTCACATTTCGTGTGCTGTAAAACCCGATTTGGAGTGAATGTTCATTTGGGAGATCGTGAGAAATTTGTGGCTGTGTCCTAGATTTGTGAACAATGGATTGTTTTGAAGTCTAGATAAAAACGCCACAAATATTTTGGCTGCAGACACAAATAGGATGGAGCACATTTGCATGCTGGCAGAGAAGGGAAGGAGGCAGTGAAGGAGTTCTTCAGTGCTGTGATTCTCGGAGAATAGAGGGGTATTCAGCCACAAACACTGATTCATACCCTCTAGTCTCCTAATGAAATAAGTTCAACCTTTTGTTTTGTTAATAGTAGTTGATGAATTTCATTCATTTGGTCACAAGATTTAGTGTGGTTCCATAATAACACAAGGAAAGCAGTAGATAACATTTAGAATATGTGTACCACAAGATGAAAAATGCTTTGTCACCACATAAATTAGGTTTGTTCACCTGGGTTTTATTAAGAGTTTAATACAAGACATCATTTGTCTGCTTTGGATCCTTTTAAACCTTCTGGTGTTTATAGAAGAATTTGTAATAGAACATATTTTCACTGTTTCTAAAAAATAGCTTGGTTTCCTTAGAAAGCTCAAATTTCATTATTTAATGCATAAACAGAATCCTGGGATCTCCTCTACTTCTGTTTAGAATGTTTTAATATAAAGGCAAACTTGCTACCTTTCTAATAACCAAAGTGTTTTTTAAAGGCAGCTGCTATAATCCAGATGTTTCTTTGTTTGGGAAATCATTGTCTCTGGAGTTGTGCCTGTTTGTGCGTGCACGTGTGTGTGTGTGTTTTAAAGGAGCTACTTGTTCAAATGTCACAAAAACAATATCAGAATCGTAGGGAATTAAGTGAGGAGTAATGACATCACCAGGAAGCCCCTGGCTGGCATTTCTTCTGTCCTTGGCACCATCAGCTGAGGTGACTATATCATGAAACTTGGGTGTGGTTGGACCATTTGATTCCAAGAGCTTGTTTCCCTCGATGATTCTGAGCTCCTGTGGACCAGAGAGGCAGGCTGAGAACTCTTTTCTCACACACTGAGTCTTGAGTTAACATTTCCTGGATGTTCCCAACCATCAGCTGCTCCCTTATTCAAAAGAGGTCATGCTTCCTTTCTGAACACGTGGAGGTTATCAGATCATCTTTGAAAGCCTACTTTTTGGTGTAGGAAGACTCCCTTGGTGTTGGGTGTTGCTTTTCAGTACTCTCTTTGTTGTCTGTAGTAGTCGTGTCTTTGTGTGTCCAGAGAACACTTCCAGGAGCTGGATGTGGGTGAGGAAAGCCATAGGAACTGCAGGTGATGGGAAGTCAAATCAGATTTGACCCCTGCAGGCTCCTGGGGGACATGGTACTCTAAAGCAAAGTGGAATCTGGAAGGAGCCAGAGGAGAGGCTCAGGTAAACTTTTAGGGATGTTCATCCTCCTCCTCCTCATCATCATGGCAGTAACAACAACAGGCAACATCTCTTGAATGCAGGCACTGCGCTCATCATTTTACAAACAGCATCTTAGTGAATTCTCTCAGAATCCTTTGAGGTTGGCACTTTTGTTATCCCATCATTTCAGTGGAGAAAATGAAACTGTCATGAGGTTAAACAGCTTATCCAAGGTTTACAACCATCAGTGGCTGGACCAGGATCTGAATGCCAGCAGTCAGAGCGCAGACGGCCTTGGAGCCACTCGCCTGTGCTGCCTCCTTGGGGGCTCAGGTGAGGTGGACAGGTGGTGAGTGCAGTGTGTCACACACAGAAGAGCAGGTGTAAAGGCACAGACACAGCAGAGCCAGGGCCGCGTGGGTCCCACGAATAGGCATTTGCTTGGAGTGCTGTGTGCTGTAGGGGGCCGAGGGTGGCAGGGATCCAGGCAGATTGTGGACAACTTCAGGTAAGTTAATTAGTAGTTCATTCAGCAGAAAGTTACGAAGCACCTTCCTTGAGCCAAGCCCAGCGGCGGGTAGTGGAGGTGCGAAGCTGAATAAGGTGTGGCTTCTAGTCTAGTGGGGACACAGACATGAACATGAGTCAGATGGTTCAGCATCACAGGAAAGCCCTTGAAGGACTGGCAGCACTCAGGTAGGGAACTGAAGGAATGGTAAGTGTTTCCTGATTTCTTTCCTTGACTTAAAAAAAAATGTACCCAAGACCTGTCCTTTGCCCCTCGTTTTGCTCTGGCCATGATACTGATATGTCCAGAAGATTTACTTCTGTAGAATATTATTGAGATTGTGTTGATTTGATAACAGGGGTTTCTATTCTGGAATAGGATGCTTCTAAGGAAGATGGAAATAAAGTCAGTTTGCGGGGAGGAGGGAAGGAAAGGAGACAAAGCTAGCTTGTGATAGTTTAATTTTTAGACACCTTTGAAAAGTCTTCACTCTAGGCTTTGTGACGGGCTATAATTGTTTGCCCACAGCAGGGCCTTTCCCAGGTGTCTGCTCGTCCTGAGTTGTTCGAAGCACTGCGCAGCACACCTTTCTGTCAGATGCTGGGAATTAGGGCACTTTGGGCCCCCTGTTTTGTCTGATGTGGATGAACCCCAGGGACAAGCTCTTCTCTGGCTAGCACCCTAACATCAGGTGCCCTGGCTCCAGCCCCTTCGGTGGTTAAAAGTGCTTGGCACATTCATGCCCTTCCCTGCACACACACTGCTCCATGCTTGGCAGATTCCCAGAAGCATGCTGGCCACACAGTGCCTTGTATCAGTGCCCAGGTTTACCCACTGTCTGCGTGTAGCAGTGGCCGGGACAGACGGCACTTCTGTGTTGGTTTCATTGGTCGATGCACAAGGCAGGGCCCTTGCTGGAGACACCGGTCCTGTAGGGCACGGGCAAGGTGCCTGGGCTAATAGGGCTCTTCCCTGTGCCTGACCTCCCTACACAGATGAGCTGGAGCTTAAAGTGCTCTATTCCCATATATCTGGTCACAGGATCCTGGCAGTGGTCATCTGTTCACAGGTTTCCCTGGGAACACCAATCAGAATTTCCTGGATACTAACTCTCTGCTGGGCCTCACGGGTGAGCAGTTGGCAGGGGCTCTAGAGTGGACTGCCTCGGTCCACTCCCAGCTTTGCTAATTGCTAGCTTCATGAATTAGGAGAACCACCTCCCCTCTCAGTGCCTCAGTTTCCTTATCTGTAAAAGGGGGCTTTAACAACACTTTTCTCCCTCCCCAGGGTGTTGAGAGCTTCAAACAGGGTGTTAGACTTACAACACTTCACTTAGGGTGTGATCTATAAGAAGCATTCAACAGCTACTCAGTGAATTTAAATCCTTGCAACCATGCTTTGCTGTGGATATCATCACTATACTCATTTGATAGATGAGGACACTGAGACTGAGACTCAAAGGTGAATAGGTTAAGTGACATACTCAAGGTCACAGAGCTGAAAATATCAGAGCTGGGGCTTGAGCCTGGTTCTCCTAGATCTGAGTCTGTTCCCCACATTCATTTTGCTCCACAGAGCTCTGGCTTCCTTGCCTGTGGAAGAGCATCATGCAAAACCAGCCACATCCCAGGCTCTGCTTAATGACTTTTATATGTTATCTTGATATGTGGGTGCTGTGTAGCACATTTAATTAGCAGTTTACAAGATGTTCTTTGATACAAGATGATCTCATGCTCAGTTTCCCCATCTGTAAGATGAGGCTGTTGGGCTGAGCTGATCACTCTGATTCAGGACTCCAACCCAGGTAGCACGGCAGCCCAGATTGGAGCGTCATGGCCCCAGCAGCTGCATGCATTTGTGTGTTCCCTTGTCTCCCTGAGTCCCAGTTTTGTTTTCTGTACAAGGATGATGTTTCCCCCAACAGAGTAGCTAGAGGATTAGACAATGTGAGGAAAGGCCCTAATACATATTAGGTGCTTATTAATCCATGACAGCTGCCACTAGCACTTCTATGACTTATCCATGTTCCTGGAAACAAGCCCCATTCTTTCCTTCTCCAACTCCAGAGTAAAGGTGTTTACCATGCTTTATTAATGCTTCTTGCTTCTGAGGTGAGAACTGCCACAGCACGGGTTAGAAGCACAGAGCTTGATTTAAACAGACTGAGTGCAAATTCCCACTTTACCACTTATTAGCTAGCTGTGTGACTTTTAGCAGGTTGTTTAACCTCTCTGTGCCTTATCCATTAAGGCACAAACTCTGTGCCAAGTTTTCTATCCATTAAGTAAGGAGCCTGCTTCATAGGGTTGCTGTGAGGATTGAATGAATTGATTTACACGAAGTGCCTGTAACATACCATGTCATTAGTGAGTTTTCAGAGCATGTCGTTAGTGAGTTTTCAGAAGAGCAGCCCTGTTCTCATAACTAGTGGGGAAAACTCAAGCACAGAGAAGGGTCAGTATGTTCCCTGCATCCTGAAGCAGTGAGTGGCTGGAGTTCATTGCCCTGGTCTCTCTCAGGTCCCATTTAATAAGCACAGACGATTCACTGTCTTCCCACTGGACCATTCTCAGGATTTTCCAACTTTTTTTAAGCCACGGAAACATTAATCTAAGGGAAACAATCCCAGGGGAAATTTTGCCTGTCCCTTTCTGTCCTCCATCTCCACACCTGTTTGGAGGTAGAAGTAACCACTCCCACCCCTGTGTCTCTGTGTCCATCTTCTTCTCCTCCATGGGCTTGGGCAGCAGAACAGTGCCTTCTACAGGCATTTGGCAGAACGTGGAAGGGGCGGGCATCGGTTTAACTCAGTCCGGTTAGCTGAGTGAAAGTGGGGTGCTTCTTTCTTCATTCTTCCACTCGGTTCAGAGGTGCTTTTGCCCCGGAGGAAGTTGTTTTCCTAACGTGTTGGCTTCTGGGGCTCATCTCTTAATTCCAACTTCTGGTTGAAAGAGAGTTATAAAAATTTGGGGGGAGCAGGTGGTAAATGTAAGTAAGTCTCTGTTCTGATCTGAGGACTGCGCTGCCCAAGGATACGGCAGATACGTTTCCAGGAAGAAGGAGCGAGACCAGAACCCAGATGTCGTTAGTGTGAGAGGAGCAGAGAAAGACCCCTGACAGTCACGTGCAGACATTTCAGTTGCGGCCGCCTGGGCGGGGGCTGGGACCCTGGCCTGATGGCTGCAGTCCCTCACCTGCGAAGCTCGTGAGATGGGAAGCCCTGGGCCCTCCTGGTGCTTAGCCTTGGCCCAGGAAGCAGTTTGTCCTTGGTTCTAGAAGACAGACCAACGTGCATCTACCTAGGAGAGTTAAAGTGCTGTCTGGTTGGGCGAGTCTGGGTGGGGATGTAATTAAGAGCGGGAGAGCTGAGGCAGCGAGCAGTGCTAAGAGGGACCCCCTTGGCCTTGAAGCTGCGAGCTTGGAGCCACCGGGCAGCTCTGATGCCTTCCCCGGCTCCGACTCCCGGGCTTGGAGCCGCGGTCTCCCACACGGTGCCCCATCTCCTGTTTGGTCAGCACAGTCCTGCTCGGGATCATCTCCTGTAGGCAGCCTCTGGAGCCTTGGAGGGAAAGTCTTCCCGAATCATATTTTCTCTGTGGTTCCATTTCTGTCTAAACTCAGACTGTGCCAGCTGGGATTGTCCTACGGTATTTTCTTCAGTTCTCCATTCTCATATTTAAGGTTTGACTGTTGGTGGGGTCATTGCAGCCCTGTTCACTGTTCACTGAGCTGCTTTCTCCTGTTTGGGGGTGGTAGCTGGTCTCTGGTGCCCAAAGTGAGAGGAGACAGAAAGCTCAGGACTTCTTTGACCTCGACCGTAACTTTGGACTTACGTAAGCAGGGGCTTCAGCCATTGCTGTCTAAACACTGAATGTGTGAGTCAAAACTGATGCAGTGTTTCTCAGTCCCCAGCATCATGTGAGATGCTTGTCACGCAGTGGAGATTCCCAGACCTGTCCTGTATGTGTGTTTGAGGGACGCAGCACTGTGACAAGCCCAGCGCGGGTATTCAGGTGTGAGAGCCACCCAGGCACGCGTGGAAACTCACAGACTTGCTGGAACTCTTAACTCACAAGCGAGTGTTGCCTTTTTGAGTCACCCCTGGGGAAATCCTCTGCTTCAGTTCTGAATCTTCTCTTGTACAGCTGCCCATAGACCTGTGTCACAGTCTTCTGAATACCCTCCATGGTGATAGGACTTACTGATGTGGCGTTTTAATAGCCAAGTCACTCAGGGCCACTGTCAGTAAGGAGGCTCAGGCTCATCAAGCTGAGTTACTACCATTTGTGGTCAGGAAGAAACCAGTCAGTGAGGAGAAGGCTTTTCGTGTCTCAGGAACTGTCTCTGGAGACAGCTCCCAAAGAGGAGTTCCCAAGGTGCTTTGAGCTCTGGCAGTCTGGCTGTATGTAGCAAGTGTGCAGGGCATCCGAAATTATTTTGAAAGACTGTGTGCATTTGGATGAATTCTGTTTTTTAAAAAGGAGAGTATCTTCTAGCCATGCCTTAGTCCTGTTAGAAAGCCCCTCTCCCAAAAAGTGACACCGATTAGAGCCCAGGTGGAGATTTCCCAAAGTGGGAACACTTAGTTAATAGTGACACACCTCACCACTCCCACCACCATCTGTGAGCCGACTGTAGATTTGTGAGATGTTTAATCCCTTTTGATTGTTATCCTGAGACGTTATAATCATAAGGAAATAACATAAATACCTTTTTCTTGACTGTTGGAATGTTGAAAACAATGTACTAATTATAGAATGCTGAGTAAAGATTAAACATGAGAGGCAGAAAACCTGGCCTCCAAAGCCTGGCCTTGCTACTCACCAGCTGTGTGTCCTTGGGCACATCATGTAGTCCCCAAGCCTGGCAAAGAATTGTCACAAAGCCAGCGTGAGAATTTAAGAGACTCCAGTACCTGACGGTCCCCAAACACAGTTCCTGCCTCATAGAAGGTTCAGTAGTGCGTGTCGCTTGCATCTGAATCCCACCAGCTTGGTTCATTAAGCACTTACTGCACTCCCAAGTGCTTTGGTCCAGGGGAAGAAAGGGGATGGAGGAAGGGAAGAGGAGAGACTTCATGGAAAAGGACTAACCTCTGCTTTGCAGTGGAAATGAATATTCAACAAAAGAACACCAAAGGGGAATGATTCAATCGACTCTAAGCAAGTCCCATGTGCTCCCATGTCGCCAGAGTGCTGAGGATGGGGGGGCCAAGGGTTCTTCCACGCCTCAGCAGGGGAGGACGGGAGGAGGGTTACTGGCAAAGATGAGTCATTATAATTATGGACTGTTCTTTTCTGTTTAAAAAGCCGCCACTTTAAATGTGGCTCCCAGCAATTACAAATCAGTTATAACCCATAATCAGACCTCTGATTTTTCAAGTCTGTGGAGTCTCTAAGTATAGATATAAATCCTTTTTGGTTTGAGGTCAGGAGTTCAGTAAGATCATTCCACTAGTGAGTCTAAACGAAGCTATCTGGAGCTAATTATCAATCAGCCCTCTGACAGCAAACTGCTATCCTCATAAGGGATTATTTGTTATTTCTTCCAGGCAATTTCTTTCCTCACACCTCTGGCTGTTATTTGTGTGGTGAAAATTATCCGGCGAACAGACAAGACTGAAATTAAGGAAGCCTTCCTAGGTAGAGTATTCACAGTTCCTGCTTTAAGGGATGGGGCTGAACTTAATTATTTAGGTCGCTAGATTTTGAAAGTCTCAGTTGCACCCAGCTGATTTTTCTCTTTGTCACATTAAGTTTGCAAACACAAGACAAGGTAAACTTTTATCCCTAAGAAGAACCAGTGCACGGGTGGTAAGTACCTTATCTTCAGGGTCAGCCCATTGCCACTGTCCCTTGTGCTGAAAGTGAGTGTCAGACTCCCCGTCACAGCTCTGTGCTTCCCACACACACCAGAAGGGCAGCTCTTGGCTGTAAGGGAAAGTGAATCTGAAACTTTGTCACCACTGACTGTCCAACCCCACATTGCCCCGTATTTAAGGGCAATTCAAAAATCGACCACAGACTTCCTTGACCAATCACCATTGGCTAGAGGCAAAAATGTGCAAAAGCAGATGTAAAATATAATATAAATTGAAAACAAACTCCATAACTCATCTTCAGTTTGGGGACATTTTGGCAGTTAATCAACTGTTATTATGTAAAGAATGCTCCAGTCTTTGCCATTGATTATAACACCACTGTTATCAGTTCTCCCCAAGCTGAGCCATATCTGCATGTGACATGAGTCTGACATTTTTAGGGTTAAATCCATGTTTTTTCTGATCTGCATATTAATTAAAAGACTGAGTAAATGACAGCATTAAGAGAAAGCAAAACTATTTGGCTTGTTTAGCAACCAAAATAAACTACCTTGAGGCCAGGTTTTTAGCTTTTTGATGGTTAGGCAAACTGAATTAGATTTTTTGACATGACACGTTAAATTTACCCAACCTGTCACACACACTGTGTTTGTTGGTGTGTTGTATAGGCTCACCATTCAGTTAGGTAGTAAATCTGGAAATATGAGATTTTTAAGTAAAGGTTATGTTTGTTAATTACTGGGCTTTGAGGAAATGAAAATGTAGCGAAACATGGTCTCCCTTGTTCTTTGCAAGGGAAGGAGGGTGAGGGTGAGATCTAGGGAATGCAGAGCAGTAAAGGGACGGGGGGAACATTCTTCCGTAATCAGGCTTTGGTTGGGCTGTGTCTAGTTGAAAAGAACAGAATTCCTCTGAAATTAGATCAAATAAATTAGAGGTTTGGTTACAGGGCTATAACAAGCAACCTCACAGACATCCAGGAATAGGGGAAAGAAGGACAGAGGAGCCTCGTGGGGACGGAATAGGTATCCAGGCCACGAGGGGTCGAGGCGCCCCTGCCACCTCACGGCCCCTCCTCTCTGCGATGTGCCCTTCCTCTCCTCTCGCTCCCTGCCTCAGTCTCCTGTCTGGACGTCGTTTCTGCTGCCTGCACCTTGGGTCTGTGTGAGGTTTGGGCTCCCAGTGGTGGGTGCCCCTGGCCCCCACCTGTCTGACCGTTCAGCTCCAGTGCCACCTCGAAGTTTCACTGCATCTCGTGGTCTAGACTTCCCAGGTGGAGACTCTGGCTCGACTCATTTCTCAAGCCTGGACACAAAAGTCCCGAGTCTCTGGCCAGCCTGTGGATGCCTTCCCTGAAGTCAGGTGTGTACCCCAGGCTGCTTAACTGTGGTTTGAAGCTTTGGTCGTCGCGTGGTCTCTGTCTCCTCAGCTGAAGTGGCGGAAAGGTCAGGTTTCCCAGGAGGGGCGTAGGTGCCCTCCCACATGTGGCTCGAGCATCTGGACAGATATCACTGTGGTCCCCCAGATGTCCCTTTAGGAGCCCTCTCAGTCGACCTGGAAATCCCTCTGCTTCACTTGTTATTCTAGTTGCTCCCTTGACACGGAGTCCCAAGATATGTGACTGTGGGTAGGAACTGTCTTTCATGGTTATGGTTATAATTTACTGCCCGCTTTTGGAGCTGGGCTGTTGTTATGGCAGTGAGTAGCTTACAGTTACTTTCCCTAGACCTTTCATTCTCAGCTAAATCTCCCTTAGGATGACATCTCAAAATTGCACCCCATACCCGGCCTCCTGTATGTTAACAGAGAAGGCAGAGTTATTGGATGTTCTGTTTGCCTAGATAAATGAGAGACTGCCTTGTAAAAATGATGAAGAACTTCCCATTGTACACAGTTTGTCTTAAATTGCTGCTTTTAGGAAGCCTTGGAAGTAGGGGGTGGGGAGAGTGATCTGTAAAACCCAAGGACAGAAAACTAGGTGTAGCTTTTCCACCGTTACCTGGGATGCAGGACTTTCTCTGTGAGGGTGGTTTAGTGCTGAGGTCCCTTCTTTACCCAGGCATCTTCAGCAGACCCGAACCCCGGGAGCTCCCCTGATCTGCCTGTCCACAGCAGCCCCCTTTGTGCATCTGCTCTTGGACAAGTGAGGCCTACCCCACCCAGCATCGGGCTCTGAGGGATTTGGTTGCAGAACAGCCAGCCAGGTCTGTAAAACGGAGAACCCTGTTTTGGAAGGACTGTGGTGCTGAATTCCCAACAACAAAAGCCCCTCTTAATCCTCCGGGGTGCTTATAAGCAGGAGTGCCCTCCATAGAGGCCACCTGCAGGCCAACTCACATGACACACTGCTTTGACTTTCTTTATCAGGCACAGTCTGGCTTGTCTTTCTGACTCTTCTCTCAAGCCCGCAGTGCTGTGGGATGCTGTAAACACAGCCCTTAGGAACCAGACCCCCTGGGTTATTGTAAATCAACAGGCCACCCCCTGCCCCCATGATTGGTGCCATTCATTTCCTGCTTGGCCAGCCTGTCACACATCTAATCTCAGCCCAGCCTTCCCACTGGTATCAGTGAGAGGTCCCCTATCTTGGTCCCCCTGGGGGTTGTGCTATTCAGATGAACACAATAATCAGTTCATTTTACTTCCGGAAGGCTGCAATGACTTCCACCCTCAATACTGTCGCTCCAGATCCCCACTCTCTTCTGTCTCCTTCAGGCTTTTGGATCAGAGAGTGAAGCTGCCAGCTGTTGGTGCTTATATCACATCCACACATTTTCTAGCTCAGCTACTCGAAGCTTTTCAGAGAACTGCTCTGTGCTCCCGTAAACCCAGCCGGTGCAGAGGTTGAGGACGTGTATGGTGTTTCTGGATCGATGTAGCAGTCTCTGAAGTTCCCCAAGGGCATGGGGAGATCAGCTAGTGACGCTTGTTCCCAGAGACCTTCTCTGTGCAGAGGCCATGCTAGGACCAGGAGAAGAGGGAGTCTGTCCCCTCTGGGAAAACACAACAGTGAGCCCGCTGGACTAGCCCTGACAAGAAAAGACCCCTGTCATTTCAGGGCTATTTCACAGCCTGTGAATTGTCGTGGCTCTAGGAGGATTCTGCAGTGAAGATGGCCCAGGGAATTTTCCCTCCTCTCTGCAAAGGAAACCTCTCAGCAGTGCTGTGAGCTTGTGAGAAACAAGGGAAGCCAGCGTTTCAGGAAGGAAGGGTCTGTGTGTGCAGAATGTAATCATATCTCTCCAAGTCCCCCCACTCTTGCTTCCAGTTTATATACCCCAGTTGCTTGCTCGGTATTTTAAAGGTGGTGCCGCGCTGCTGACTCATGCTCAGCTCTCCACCCCGGTGGCCCATCCCTCCTTTGCTGCCACAGTCAGATATGGCAGTGCTGCCCATCCCGCACTTAGGGGATTAGTTTCCTTTTGACAAAGTTGTTCATTTGAACTGGTCCCTCCCCTTCTCTTTGCTTCCCATGACTTGTTAAAAGCAGATAGGGGGCTTCCCTGGTGGCGCAGTGGTTGAGAGTCCGCCTGCCGACGCAGGGGACGCGGCTTCGGCAACGGGAGAGGCCACAGCAGTGAGAGGCCCGCATACCACCAAAAAAAAAAAAAAAAGCAGGTGGGTTCTGTCTGCACCTCAGCGGCCTGTGCCCTTGGTGACTGGTGACTGTTCACAGTACTTTCCATTTGTAGAATAACACATTTGTCTCCCTTGATGACCGTGAATTGCTCCAGGCAGCTCCTTTCCGAAAATGGCCCTCCGCTGCTATTTTCTTACGTAAATCTCAGCTAGTATCGAACGGTTAATACTTGCCAAAGGGAAATCGTAACTCATACGCTTTATTATTCAACAAAGCAATGGAACGGGGGCATCAATAAGTTTTTACTGCATATGCAAAGCATTTGGCCTTCCATCGCATTGACTTGCCTTTTGTGCAGTCTTGATAAACACAGGAGCGAGGTGCAGGGTCTTTGCAGGGAAAGCTCCATGACTCATTTCATCTGCCCCCGTTGGACGATCTGTGCTTCATCCAGCAAAGTCCTTCCAAGCTGCTGGGAGAAAGTCCCCGTGCTGTCTATTTTTAAAGGATGTAATCCAGAAGTGCCTACTGTTTTAGGTGGCAAGAAGCACCACCTGGGCAAATCTTTTCAAAAGCAAACGAGGTTTAGGGGACACGTCACCTTCTCAGAAACGGTGATTTGTTTGATGACAAGTGGACAGCCGTCAGCAGGAGACGGGTCAACCAGGAGGTGATGGCTGAGTGGGCGCGTCCTACTTGCAGTAGGATTCCAGCAGCTGCTCTGATTAGAATTGTGTCTGAGAAGATTGCCAGAAGGAAATAAAAAAGTTATGTTTCTTGCTAGCAGTAAAAGGGATTCTACATGCTGTCCTATTAAATCTGTTCCTATTTGTTCCTATCAGAACATGATAGATGGGCTTCTCAGTGATATTGAAATTTTCAGTCAAGGAGGAGAGATCAATTTCACGTCACAGGGGCTTGGAATTTTATGAGTCACTCTCCAAAGTCCTGTTCTAATGACATTTTCCTTTAGCTGCTCAAACCTGCCTCCCTTTTTTAGAGTATTTGCTCATATTGTCTATGGTCATAAATTAAATAGTAGTTTGATGGAACAGAGGTGATGGTGATGACGATGATAACGATGATGATGATGGTTTTGATTTGCAAGCCCGCTGGTTATTTTTCTGTCTGTTGGTTTTGTTTTGTAGCCGTGTCCTTGGCTCTTGCTTTGAATGGAGTCTGCACAAACACTATTAAATTAATAGTGGGGAGGTAAGTTCCAAAAAAGAAACAAATAGTGACTTTGATTCTCAAGGTTGTCTGTGTAGGAGCCTTGGCCACAGGACCCTGGATGGGACAAATTTGAGCTCGTCTGGTTTTCCCTTAAGTTACTGTCCTTCTGAGATTTCTGTCCTCAACACAGATCTTTCCTCTCCTTTGAATTACGAACTCAGTATTTCAGGAAGCAGGGCATCAATAGTAAAGCAGTATCCACTGACTATACTTTCTTGTGGACCAAAGCCCACTGCTGGCATCTCTGGTCCATCCACTGATGTTCCAGGGCCTCACCAGACACCCACTCACTTGCCAGTTTTGGCCTCCAAAAAATAAATAAGCTTTCTTCTTTATCATTCTCTTTGGAATAAGAACTGTGGATTGGCATTTGAGCTTTGGCTCACAGCACATTTCTCTTACTCCCCTGGGAAGTGATTTCTCTTCTCCATTTATCTTGCCTCCTCCCTCAGCCACTCTGGCAGTGAGTGAGCTAATCTCTGTAGAGACGGACCGTCAAAAGGCCCGAATTCAGGACCTGACCTTGGCCCTGACTAGCTGTTGGCCTTGGACAGGTTCGTTCCCCTCTTGGAACCTCAGTATCAGTGATCGTGTAAATACTTGGTGCGTGGTGCTGGCCAGGCATCGAGGGGGCAGAAGAGGGATACAGATTGGGCAGCACGTGGCTTGGGGCTGCAGTGTCCTTGCAACTTTCCAGGCTTAGAGTTGCTGTGGGGCCCGATAAAATGCCAGTTCCCAGGCCGTGTCCTCTCTGAGGTTCTGGTTCAGTAGGTGAATAGCCACACTTGGAGAAACACTAGCCACATAGTGGAGAGACAGTAAGCCAGCAGTTCTGATAGATTACTGATAATTGATATGTTACAGATACCGATAGATTGTTATTGGGCCCAGATCCCAGAGCTGGAGGACCAGTGAGTCAGTCTGTGTGAACTGTAGCCCAGTACGTACGGAAAAGGGGGATTGTGTTTACAGTGTTAGCAAGACCTTGTCCACGGCAGGCATTCGGCAAAGGTTAGCTGAATTAATGTGAAGTAATTCACCATCACACATCTGTGTGAGAATCCACACTTGAGGGAGGTGGACAAGCATGGGGTGAACTGTGTAGGTATAGGAATCCAGTTGCTGGGGTTCAGAGCTTGTCTTTGCCACTTAATGGTTGTGTGTGACCTTGGGCAGTAGTGTAATCTTTCTAAGCCTTCATTTTCACACCTGTGAAATCGAGGTCCGAGGGCCTGCCCCAGGGTTGTCATAAGAATCGTATGACACATAGAGTCACAGATGTAGAGAGCAAACTTATGGTTACCAAGGGGGACAGAGGGGTGGGACGAATTGGGAGATGGGGATTGACTTATATACATACACCACTATATACAAAATAGGTAACTAATGAGAGCCTACCGTTCAGCACAGGGGGCTCTGCTCAGTGCTCTGTGGTGACCTCACTGGGAAGGAAATCTAAAAAAGAGGGGAATCTGTGTAATACATATAACTGATTCACTTTACTGTACAGCAGACACTAACACAACATTGTAAAGCAACTATATGCCAATAAAAATTTTAAAAGGAAATAAAATTTTAAAAAACACGCACCCATGGGCGGTATGCAGTACGTACTCAGTACACGTTAGCCGTGATTGTGGCAGGAGGCTTGGCCTCGGGGCCGGCTTGTAACTGCCTCCCTGTAGAGCCTCCCCCGCAACCTGGACCAGGAGCCGACCTGGCGACCGTGTGCTCTGCATCTCGGAGCTGAGCTTCCAGGTCCTCTCAGTGAGGTTAAGTGAGACCTGCTATTTAAGGAAGGGCAGGCAGTTGGCCGTCCAAATTCAAGATACAAAGCCACGAGGAGCCCGGAGGCTTGGGTCCTGGAAGCAGCCTCCGAGTAGCGGACCCATAGGTGGAGGCAGGAACTACCCTCTCCTCTGCCGGCCCTGGGCTTAGGTGGCTCCTGGAAGTCATCTCACTTGACCTGCAGGACCTCACCTTTGGGTAGGTATTGATCTCCCTTTTTTACAGATGTGGAAACTGAGGCTGGGGTGGGGGATGGCTACATGACCTTCCCAAGGTCATAAAACTAGTTAAGTGGCAGAGTGGGAGTTCCAGCCCAGATCTCTCTGACCCCAAAGCCTGAGTTTTGCCTAAGCCCATAGTGTCTTCGGGGCGGGGCGGGGCGGGCTGCGCTGTTGATGGCAGTAGAAGGAGCTAAGACAGCAGGGGACAGCGGGGTTAGCTTGGGGTTTGTATGTGATGGCAGCGTTTTATATTGAAAATGTCCATGGTGTCTTTTGTAGACCTCGCCCCGATTTCTTTTACCGCTGCTTTCCAGATGGAGTGATGAACTCGGAAATGCACTGCACGGGTGACCCCAATCTGGTGTCCGAGGGCCGCAAAAGCTTCCCCAGCATCCATTCCTCCTGTAAGTTCAGTGGCTGGGACACTCTAATTCCTCGGTCATGTCTCCTGATCACTTTCTTCGGGAGTTTAGGTGGAGAGAAAAGAGTTGATACCCGAAGGTTGAGCACCGTTCACTTTTCTTCACTGGGTGGCTTAGAAACAAGATATTTAATAGGAAATAATAAGCCTGAGGACAAGGCTCTGGAGTTTACAAAACATTGCATATGTTGCTTTTGTGAACTCGGCAGAGTGTAACACGTGACACTTTACCCTTTGGCAGTACCAATCAGAGCTCGACAGTGCAAGGGAATTAACCACGTTCCCTGGGACCTTATGCCTTTCAGCTCAGTGTTCTCTCTAGTTTACTCCTTCATTGAAGGAAGTGTATGTGTGTGTGTGTGTGTACCAACATATAGTATACGTATGTATATATATATATATATAAATGAACATACACCCTCCCCAATATATAGTCTGATTATGGGTATGTGAGCTGGGACCAGCCTTAGGCAAAGAATAAATAACGTGAATCAGGTGCAGTG
Source organism: Platanista minor (assembly GCA_004363435.1). Taxonomy (NCBI): domain Eukaryota; kingdom Metazoa; phylum Chordata; class Mammalia; order Artiodactyla; family Platanistidae; genus Platanista; species Platanista minor. Next base: position 61,549 of record RJWK010003484.1, read on the forward strand.
TGGCATAGTGCAGAGCATACAGGTCTTTAAAGTGTGACAAATCCTGACTCTGCCAGGTCCTAGCTCTGTGACTTAACCTCTCTGTGCCTCAGTTCCTGCTGTGTAAAGTGGGAATAAGGCCTCCGCTATTGGTTGGAGTGAGGGTTAACATAAGAGATGAGGATCACTGGCGTTTCTGGAGCGTCTGCCAGGCCCAGATGTTAAGGTACATTATCTTATTTAGTCCATTCAGTATCTGTCAAGTACTTGGTATCATGCTTCAAATAAACCCCAGTCATCCATGCATTGTTTAGTCTCAGGGCTGAGGTTCCCAGAGTGTTCTGGTTTGTGTCTTCATTTGTTCCATCGGTGTTTACTGAGTGACTTGGGTGCCAGGCACTGACTGTGATAGGTGTTGGGGACACAAAGGTAAGTGAGACACAGCTCGTGTCCTGGGGAGTCCACGGGCAGTGGCAGGCTGTATATTTAGGTTGGTGAGTCTGGCATCATTGGAGAGGAACCAGGCCCACAGGTGACCACCTGGGAGAGGACAGCCTGCTCTCCTGACCCGGAGTCCTTGATTCCCCACAGGTCTGATCGTTGTTTAGCTTTGGCGAGCCTGTTACCTTAATCTTTTCTCTTTTTTCTAAGTACCTAATATACACCCTGATAGTGGCTGGATCGGGGAATAACTGGACGGCCTTTCCTGCAGAGTGGTCGTTGGGCGTTTTGCTCAGAGTCATTAGAGATTAGGGCCTGTCAACAATATAGAGGTGCCCGGCCCTCTAAGTGGATCTCCATCAACCTGTGCCACAGCCCTGCCAGGTCCGGTTGTCCCCACTTTGTGTACAGGGACAGTGAAGCTTAGACAGACTCAGCAACTTGTTCAAGGACACTTAGCTGACCTTCACGCCAGCCTCTAACACGATAGTGTCTTGGGCTTTAGGTGATTAAATACAACAAGGTGTTCACAGCCCACGTTCATTTAAATAAATAACTCATTTTCTCCTCTGGTTTAGTGGAGACTTTAGTGGGTATTATAATGGCCTCCAAAAAGATATGTGCAAGTCCTAGCCCACAGAACCTGTGAATGTGACCTTATTTGGCAAAAAGTCTTTGCAGATGTAATTAAGTTAAGGATCTCAAGATGAGATCATCCTGCCTTTAGGGTGGGCCCTAAGTCCAATGACAGATGTCCCTATAAGAGAAAGGCAGAAGAACATTGAGACTTAGAGATGCAAGGAAGGAGGCAGTGATTGGAGGGATGCAGCCACAAGCCAAGGAACACCTGGAACCCCCAGAAGCTAGAAGAGGCCGGGGAGGAGCCCCCCCGGAGCCTTCACAAGGACCGTGGACCAGCCAACACGTTGATTTTGGGCTTCTGGCTTCCAGAACTGTGAGGGAATAAATTCCTTTCATTTTCAGCCGCCAGGTTTGTGGTGATCTGTCACAGCAGCCCTGAGAGAAGAAAAAGGAGACTTAGATGGAACACATTGGTTCATGGAGAGGGTTTGGCTTTGGAGTCATGGGGGAGACTGAGAGAGAGCACGCTCCTGGGCGCACTTCCTAAAATGCCCTCTGAGGTTGGTATTGCCAGGGGCACAGCCTGCATGACGGTGTAGGGTTCACGGTGCTTCTAGGCTCCAGTCACTCCCGTTCTTTAAGGTCACGCATCCCTTTGGAATCACTTCCTGTCCGAGTTTGTTCTTCCTCTCTGAAGTCATGTTTTGTTTTAAGTGAGTCTGTTTCGGAGGCAGTGTAGGTGCCAGGTGGAGGAATGCCTGCAGTATTGATTTCCTGTCTCCTTACTGTCAGGGAGTCCTGGGCTGGCATTGTTTAGAGGTACCTGGGATGGTATTCACCTGGGGTCCGCTTCTATCTGGTCTCCATCTGTATCCTTGTGGGGTCACTCAAGTTCTCTGTTTGTTTGTTTGTTTGTTTTTTGCGGGACGCGGGCCTCTCCCTGCTGTGGCCTCTCCCGCTGTGGAGCACAGGCTCCGGATGCGCAGACTCAGCAGCCATGGCTCACGGGCCCAGCCGCTCCACGGCATGTGGGATCTTCCCCGACCGGGGCACGAACCCGTGTCCCCTGCATTGGCAGGCGGACTCTCAACCACTGCGCCACCAGGGAAGCCCGGTAGTTTTCATTGTTATTGTTTTATGGGGGGACGATGGGAAAGGGAGGAAAATAATTTTTTTTTTTTTTTTTTGCGGTACGCTGGCCTCTCCCTGCTGTGGCCTCTCCCATTGCGGAGTGCAGGCTCAGCGGCCCTGGCTCACGGGCCCAGCCGCTCCGCGGCACGTGGGATCTTCCCCGACCGGGGCACGAACCCGTGTCCCCTGCATCGGCAGGCAGACTCTCAACCACTGTGCCACCAGGGAAGCCCTCTAAGTTCTCTGTT